>JARJEC010148957.1:0-14716 GCA_030264575.1 Tachinus sp. AB-2021 | reverse complement strand
TTAACAATGCTGATTGTCCATTTGTTAGGATCTTGCCTTGCCACATGTCCCACCCATCGCCACTTAAGCTCAGCTACCCGTTCGATGATATCTTTCACTTTCGTACGTCTTCTTATTTTAAAAACATTTTATTTTCTTCTATTCTCGAATAAGTTTGTGATATCTTGTACTGGATTTAGTAATGCATTTATAGTTGTGCAACGTTATTCGTAGCCAAATTAGTAAATAAATAATTATTTTGTTTAATAAAATTTCAAATTTGGTCAGCTAAGAATTTTTCAAAAATCTTTGAAACAGTGGTCAATAAGTTAATTATAATTATTAACTTCATTTGTATTACCTGATTTCAAAATAGAAATGACGGTGGCAAATTTTAGTGGATCGTAAAACATCTTAGAGTCAATGCAATCATGAAACAATTTAGTTTTGAAAGTTCTGTATATATTATAAATATCATAGCTTTTACTAAGTTTTAATTGATCAATAACCGTTCTAACATTAGCAAAGAACACACGATCATATAAAAAGATAGATAGCCTTGTATAATATTACCAGCCATATTAACAAAAAAATATTAAAATTATTTGCATATAAAATCTGCAAAAAAAAGTGACATAAACTGCAATATATTATATCGCAGCTTTCATTACTTTGGTTTTTCGTGTACTTACAATTTATAAAAGACCTGGTTTTGTGGATTTTTACTAGAACATATTAAATTATTATTAACAGCATTTTTTTCTAATTTATTGCTCTTGCGTTTTAATTTATTATCATTTGAGTATGACCACACTACCGATTTTGTCGCAGCTGTTTTTAATCATCAGAGAATCTATTAATTTTGTTTGTATTTCTAAGTATTAGTGATCCGAAACAGGGGTGTTTATAATATTTAATTTTAAGTCACCATTATTCATATATACTAAAGATATTAGCAAGACATTTTTTTGTTAGAAATGTGAGTAACGTGAGTAGATATTGCTGCAATTTCACAGTTTTTCACAACTGACAATTGCTTACAATTATAATGGCTATTAAAATAATTTGCAAATTGGAAACATATTTTAAGTTTATTTGGTGGTCCTATAATTTTGTCCAGAAGTGTTACATTTTTGTTTACGTTTTCTAATACCAGATAGGTATACCAGATAGGTATTAGATCATTTGCTACAAAACACATTTTGAAAGGATGCACCCGCGTTACGGTTTCCTACGAAAAGAAAAAATCCAAATTAAATTGATTCCACAGGAAATGTACGTCATTAAAAGCTACTTGCAGATTTATTAACATTTATTATTATATTAACTGTCAAAAGAAACTTTGATGTTACATTAAAATCCATTACCGATAATAACTCAAATATATAATTTTTTGAGATGTCACCTAATGTCGTAAACGTGCGATATACATTTATTTTAGTTTTCAAATAAATTTTTTTAAAGTTTTTTTATTATTTTCGACAAATCTTTATCTCTTCAGTTAGTCTGATAGATGTTCAATAGGTCATTACGGATTCATTTTATTATTATGTTCGAAAAATCTTTATTTTATATTTTCAGGTAGACTGACAAAAGTAATTTGTTTATAGATTAAAACATTATTTTTTATCGCAAATTTTGTAAGGATGTTGGAATTCAAATTTAATTTGAATTTATATGAACAATTTTATAGTAGTAATAAAAGCAACGGTTAGTCATTTATAGTCAGATTTGCAATAATAGAATTGTTGATAATATATGATAATATAACTCCGTGTAGTAAAGTAATTGAAGCATAAAATGCAACATAAAATCAGCAACGTTGCGCAGATATTTCCCCTCCGTTTCAATCCTTCTGGTTATCCCTTTTCGTTAAATATTTTTACGCCTTTCTAATTACTTAAAAGAGTTTTTTTATCCGACGCTCGCTAATTAATTGCATTTCCTTACATGAAGTTTCTTAATTCTAAATGTTTTCTATCCTTCTTGGAGTAGAATTAACAGAATAATTAAGTTAATTGGTGTCCCGGGGCACACGTCTTATATAGCACGGCAAAGGAGGTACTTTTGCAGCTTTAATATTTCCACCCATTATGGAAACTTCCCCAAAGATATTTCCGCCTGAATCAACCCCTTTTGTTTACAGATTTATATTTAATTAATAACATGTTACTTTATTAATATTAAAGGCATTTAATTCATTCCAAGAATATATTTCATTGATAAAATTTAATTCAAGATGTTTGATTAAGTACTAATTTACATATTTACAACATTTCATCAACTTCATTTTTCACGAACGGTTTCATCGGCTGTTGAAGTGCTTCTATAAAGTGATTGTTTCTTAAATATATGGAACAATTAGCATAACCAATTTGCCATTAATTATTTTAATATGAACGATAACATTGGATATTAAAAATGAAAATGTAATTATTACTAAAAGTTGCTGTCATTTTCTTTTTACAAAATTTAATAATACATTTCATTTTTATTATTTTTAATCTATTAATATTAATAAAGTCAGAGTGAGAGGTTATATACAATCGTTGTAGAAAATATGAAGATGCTTAAAAGGATACTAGAACAACCTATTATATTATACAACCAATCAGAATCACAACGCAAATCTGGCAATTACATAAAAAAATGAATAAAAAAGTTTAAAATTAATTTTCCAATTTTACATTGCTAAAAGCAGCAACAATTAAATCGAGACAATTGTTTTGCACTTCATAAGAGTTCATCACTGCACCTTAGTAATTTCCGCAACGCACAGAAGCAAAAAATGAGACGAATAATTGATTTACGTGTTTAAAGCCATTAATATTAAGTTTATATATAAAAATTAATTTTGAAATTTATACTTTTTTTTTAGTTTCTCAATTTCTAAATACATAACATTAATACATTAATATAGATTAAAATAGTAGTATTGTTTGACATCGATTAGTTACGGAGTTAAAGACTTCAAAGTTTTTATTTTGATTATCAAGTTTAGAAATTAAACAACTGTTTTTATTTTACCGATTAAAAAAATATAAAAAATTGACAAAGCAAACCAAATAGATGCAGTAAATGTTTAAAATTAGTCTCTCTTGTTTGAATACATGCACCATACGTAGAAATATGTTGGCTTTAAATCCGGTGAACGCGGTGGCCAAGCAACTGGACCGCGATTGCCAATTCAGTTATTTCTAAAATAGCAGTTTAACTACTACCATTATTTCCCGATACGGCATAGCACCATTATGCTGGTACCTCATATTCTAAATCTGATCAAGTGGTGCACCTTCAAGTAAATCAAACGGTCAGTTTGCAAGAATTATGTGTAGCTGTTTGCATGCAAACGAGAGTTCAACACATTTAAATCAAATATACTATTGTGAAAAATACACCAAACGTTAATATAGGATTGCTGTTAAAAATATCGTGTTGGGGATTTTGTGAAGCCCAAATGTGCTCGTTATAAAAATTATTTATACCGTAAAACACGATACGTCCAACCATAAAATATTTAAAATAAAATCATTATCTTGTTGATTTCTCTTTAATAACCATTGACAAAATACAAGTCGCTAAGGAGCATCTACGGGCTCTAGCGATTAAACATTCCGCCGATGGTATGGATAAAGAACTTCGGTATTTAATATGCGCCATATGATATGTTGACTTCTATTTAAACGTTTTGCTATTTGTCGTGTGCTGGTAAAATTATTATCAGTAATTGCAACAATTACGGCTTCATCGTGCACAACATTAATTGGTAATTGACGAGTTCGTCGAAAATCAATTCATCAAAAATTTTGTGGTGTTTGAAAAGAATGTTGCGTGGACCGAAAAGCCAAAAAAGCAGTGCATAGTAAAAGTCGATGGATTACACTTATTAAATAACGATCATTTTTAAATTATTATTATTATTAATTGATTTTTGAAGAATTGATTTTTGATGAACTTTCTGTGAATCATTAAATTGATCTAGTTGTAGTAGTTTTCCTGTTTTTCAAAATCTTCGTATAGATGGGGCAAGTACTGTGTGGTGTGGAAGATGTCGATCTGGATATCTATTACGATATTCTCGTGCTGCCTACTAAGCGTTTTCATTGCACAACGTACATATACAAAAGTTATATTGTTCTCAGCAGTGCTGTATACAATATACATTGCTACTTCAAACTGTTTAGAACTATATAACTTCTAACTTTTTAAGTTGTTAGTGAAAATAAATAACGTTGCTAATAACATCATACTTTGTTATCTGAATTAAAGACTCTTTGTGTCAGAGGTGGAAGAATTTTGATGATGAAGTCCTCTTCCTCAGTAACTAATCTATGTTCAACAAATATATGTTTATATAAACTTTTTTCTTAAAATTATATGAACTGTCAAAGTTTGTCGGTAAGCTAAAAAATCACCCTGGATACTGATTTATGTAAAAGACTAAAAATTGCCAAATGTCAAGAAATTATACAAAATGTATATTATGACAATCAATTAAGTTTTCTTAAATATTTGGAAATATAAATTGTCTATAAATCAGTGTAAAATATTGAGAATGTTTTTAAAACATAAAGAAATTTTTTAAAAGTGTCGATTTAGTTTTGAAAATGTTTTGAAATGTTTGCAAAATGTCAAAATATAAAATTGTTCAAAAATATTGAGAACTTGAGAACATATTATTATTGATATTTGTGAAATTAAAAAAATGCAAAATTGTGACAAATGCAAAATATTTTTGAAAAATTGCAATGTAAAAATTTTAAGCAATTTGCAAATTGTTTCTGAAATGCTGTAAAATATATGTGAAGCATGTTAATACTACGAATTATTAAAAATGGGACAATTTATCATAACTGCGGATTTATATACTTAAAATAGATAGTTATCCTTGTTTTATATAGTTACTATGGTATCAAAGGTGTTAGTAGGGTAATAATGCCCTCAAGCCGACAGTGTAGCCCGAGAGTCTCTGCCTGTAATGTTTTCAACGTTTTATGATCTACCAAAACAAAGATGATTGTGTCAGCCAATTGCCGAGAAAAGTATTATAATCATAAAACATTTACATATTTTAAGTAAGAATGACTATAGTAAATAATAATTTACTTGGAGAAGTTACAGTACAGAGTAACGTTAGCGAGGGAAGTTTTTGTGCCTATTCAATCTAACTGCATATCAAAAAAAGTTGAAAAAATATTGTTGAAATGAAGAAAACAATGATGTTGGCATATTTTCAAGAAAATTTGGCGCAAATGTTTTCGTTAGAGACATTTGCAAGAAATTGATTGTGGGTAAAATGTTCTATGCTGAGAAAAATGTTGAGAAAAATTGTGAAAAAAATTATAAAATAAATACCGAAAAGTTTCCGGAACTATTTTCAAAGCAAATATCAAAAAATGTAGAAATCTAAAGTATTATTGTATTATCATGGGAACAACTGCTACAATTTTTACACAAAGTTCCGTTTGAAATATTTTTATTGTACATTATGGTTTAGGTATTTGGAACTTTTGGAGCATGCCCTTGAAATGAATTTTTAAAGATGAAAATAAACAATATAAGACACTGGTGACTTTATTGAGACAAAATGTCCACAAAGTAAGAAAGGTTAAATGAAAAGTAGTTGAGGAAATAAAATTAATAGTGTAAAACATATTAGAAGATACTTATAGCTGCTGCCTTAAAAAATGAATAATATATCGTTTTTTCTTCTTCTTCAAAATTACAGCAACAAAGAGTGCACACTTCAACCGGTACAAAAAAATGAGTTTAGGACTATACCATTCAAAATTGATCTGCACAAAGTTATGTTGACAAAAGTCAACTTTCTAAGTTAAACAATGCACTCTTGATTGCTAAATATAAATTTGATACACCTTCTCTTCTTTTCAATTCCGTGGCACTATCTACATCTAAAAAGCATACACACAATTATTTCGTAGCAAGTTTGTCAAATGTAACTGACTGTAAAGCTATTACAAGAACATTTAATAGTTATACATTTTATGTTACCAAATAATTAGTTTGTTAAAAATTGTTGCATTAATTTTGTTATATTATTTTAACCTATTAAAACGGACCTTAACAAACATTTAATTTGTTTAACATATTATAGTGTTTTATTTATATTTTTATTTTGACACTTTTTAATATTTTGGATTATACATTTTGTAAATATTTTTTGGGATTTTTTGACTTTTTTGTAATTTTACTTCGCGCACTTTCTTGGCACATTTTTAAGATTAGACATTATGCTATACAATTAGCATTATTCTGCAACTACTTCCAACATTTTCTCAGCGTTTTACTGTTTTGCAAACATTTTTTAAACTAACCAAAGCAACTGATGTCTTTTCTTGTAAGAAGAATATAAAGTACCAGAAATCTATCTAAAATATTATATACTCTGCATGCAACCAGTATCACAACGCCAAGCGGCCAATAAAATCTGAATAAATTGAGTAAATATTTTATAATCAATTATTTAAATTTAAAGTTGCTAGAAGTGGCAACAATCAAATGCATACAATTGTTTCACTCTTTATACGAGACCAACGATGCACTTTAGTGAGTTCCGCACGGCATTGAAACAAAAATAAACCGAATAACTAATCAACGTGTAAGTAACGCCACCGCATTTTTTTTTTACTTTACACATTTTGAAATTTTGCTTAACATCATTTTAACACGTTTTGAGTATTTCACAAATATTTCTTGACATTTCATGCAAATATTTTTTTGATATTTCGTGCACGACGTGCTTTTATTCAGTATTTTACAACAGTTTGAAACTTCTTTTAACATTATTTCAATATGTATTCAGAATTTTACAAACATATCTTAACACTTCAAAGTATTTTGTGTATAATTCTCTACAGTTTAGAACAATTTGTCAAAAAATTAATCTAAATTCCATAATGTGCATGGCATTTTTTGATTTTTTAATCATATTTTTATATCTTGAAGCATAGTCGATATTTTGCAACTTTCTTGTAATATACTTTATATATTCATGTTTTTTTTGCTTTTGCGATAATTTAAAATTGTTGATGTTTTACAATATTTTTCATACAGTTTCTTGACATATTATATTTTTGCGATATACTTTACAATTTCTTTCATCATTTTCTCAGCATTTTACAAACACATTTTGTGCTTTTAGTTTTACGCAATTTCTAAATATTTTTTGACATTCCTAAATATTTCAAAAACATTTTACATTTTGCAAAATTTTACAAAAATGCAAAAACGTTATACAATATTTTGACATTCTTGAATATTTGACAATTATTTCTTGATATTTCTTAATAACGGTAAACATTTACAGCATATTAATAACAATTTGGGTATGGTTATATTTAAGACATGAACATTCAATTTCGCTAAATAACTATTTCAGTATACACTACTAAATCGATTAAATGTAAATCATTGACATTCAAACTTTATGCTTGTAATGATTCAAAATGACGAAGTGAGTAATCAAAATGATATTTAATTGATATTGAATATATTTCTGGCCGGCGAGATAAAATTTATATGAATAAAGAGAATGCCTCTAAAGCGATTAAATTGTGGTTTCCGAATGTACGTTCAGAGAGCACATCAGGTGCGATTAAAAACATTATTTATGATACGTAATTGCTTTTTATGTGTAATTTGTGTAGAGCTTGATTTTGTTTTTGTTGCGAGAGGGGATCGTTACATTTTATTGATATAGTGATGGATATATAGTTACTTAAATTAGAATATATAATTTGATAATGCAGTGAAGTGAGGTGTAAAGTAAGGGAAAATGAGGGGTTGAGTAGGTAAGAAGGTGATTGAACGTTCCCTTGGGACGAATTAGCGTTGGCAACATCGTTTTTAATACCAGGCACTCACCCCCGTGAAGATAATAAAACTACGGGCAAAATAGCAACTAGATTAATTTAATTCCATTACTTTAATGAGTATACAAAATAGGCAGGCAGTAGTAAATATAAAGGATAGTAGTGTGCATTTATTTCGCAACAGTATTTGTGAGGGTGGGGTGGCTGTCTGTTGCTGCATTAACTGGGGGCAGTTCTGCGCCGATAGCATTTTAACTGTGGGCGCGAGTAATTGCTTCAATCGATAAAACGTTTTGCACTGATTGGAAGTGCGAATACGTTCAACTTTTATACCCGCAACTTTAATTTCCTTTAATTTATTATCCTACTCAATTACCATTTAAGTGACACTTGAATTAATTTGTTTTATATGTACCCTTTTAATCATTCTAATAAATTTAATTATTCAATTTCATTAAGGGTGCATTATACTTTCAATCTTACATTCCATGCAAAATTTTATTCTAGCCAAACAAAATTATTATAGTATTTAGAATTTTATTTATACACCATAAAAACATTATATTAAAAAGCACCGTTTTCTCAATATTCTTAACTTTCATTTTATAAAGATTCTTGGCATTTTTAGCATACAGTTATTGAGAGCTACATATTAAACATATTTTCTAATATATTTTTATCATGTAACTATTTTCACAAATTTTTTTAACATTTCATAGATCCTTTATTATAATTATTGGTGTTCTGCTTTTAACAAATCCTTTGGTCTTCTGTCTTTTATGTTGTTGTATCTTTATCCATTCTTAAGTTTTGTTGCATTTTCTTCTTTCTTTTTTGATTTTGCAACATTCTTTTCTTGTCCTAGTCAACTTTTGTTTTTATAATTGTAATTTCTTTATTCTATTTGAGCACCACCAGTTAATATCTTCTAGAGATCAAATGCTTTTATGGGTTTTTTAACTCTTTTTCCTATAATCCAAGTTTCACTTTCATATTGAAATACACTTCAAATAAAATATTTGTTACTTTTTCTTTCCATAAGTTTTTTTGCAAATTCCTGGATACCCATATTTTCCTATTGCTTTTTCAATTATCCATTTACGCACACGGCCATTTAATTTTTATATCTTTTATTTTTTGTTTCTTTATTCTCATTCTCATATTGGTTCCATTTTTTAAAGTTCTTTAATAAGCATCTTTATTTTTTTTTGCTTTTTGCTACAAGATCATTTTATTGGCTAATTAAATAGATTTTATTTTATTAGTATGATCATTTTCTTGTAATCTTTCCAGCACGCTGCTACCAATTTTTGAGATACATATACACATTAAACAACGTAAGTACCGGTTGTTTTACTAATCTTCCAATTTAAAAGTATTGCTACTATTTGTGTTATAAATTTCTGCGCCAAACACTGAAATCCGCCGATCCTGAGTAGTCACTAGTCATTACGGGAATTGCTGACAAACTACGTAACAGCCAAAATACGTTGTTTTAGTTCCTGTTTATCTGGGGTTATACACACTCCCCACCATAACCTAACATAATATAAAATAACCTAAGGCAATAATTTATAATTGTGAGAGGTTAAATTGGGGTAAAGGTGTGCATAACCGCAAAATCACGCAGAATTGCTTTTTAATTTGTTATAATATATTTTTTAGGATGTACTATTTAGGTGTAAAGCTGGGTTTACATTATGTAATTTACTTATGATTTTGCTTATACTTTAATTGTTGGTGTCAACATTTTGTCTCGCATTTTTAACGTTTTCCAATCAAATTATAACATAACAACAATAACATTTTAGACGGTCTACTAAATTTTACTCTGTTTACTGCAAATACGGCAGCAAGCCATACAATCTTATCAAGTTTTTAAGCTGTTGAATTCTATAAGTTATTATATTAATATAAATATAATAATAAATAATATAGCAGCCCAAATGGCGTTCACTGCTGTTTCAATTAAAATTTCGGGCAGTCCTTACTTAGGGTCGACAGGTTAAGAAAAGTTGCATTTAGCAGACCTTCCTTTGGATAGAAGGAAAAAATAGGTCTCGTGTACTGCCTCGATGTTGCGTGCACATGAAAGAATCCAATAATTCCGGTTGGAATTCCAGATGTAGAAACATCTGGCGTTGGTGACTAGTCCATAGATGAAGAATAATGCAATGATCGCCAACTATTTACGGAAATAATAATATACAAAGTGCATGTTATCATTTTTATTTGGCGCTTTTATAGCACATTTGATCTTGTACAAGTGAAGTTATTTTCATTATACAAAAGTTTTCGTTTGCTTTAGATTTTAGAGTATCTAACAACTACAAAACTTTTTTTAATAATCCTAGCACTAATGTTATTTAATGTATATGCTATTAGCGTAAACTTCATTAAAAATATATGCGAATTCTAATAATATATAAGGAACGGAACACATATTTCAGTAATTATGGTGAAAGCGCCGGGAGAATTTTAGATAAATTAAATAGTAATTTACTTTACTAATGCGAATTAAAAAAATAATACATTTTTACAAAATATAAACAAATCAAATTCTCACACATAGCAGTTAAAATATACAACTTTACAATTTAAATAGATTAAAATTAATTTTGTTTATAGTTTTAAAAATACTAAGTATATAACGTTTGCACAGAGTAAAATCTGTAATATTATATTTTTTAGTCGTTCTTTAACAATTGGAAGCTCTATATTTTTAACCGTTGATTTATGAAAATATCTTTAGATTCATAGTCAAATTAACATATGTCAATAGGTTAGCTATTACATTATTATTAAATAATTACATAATTAAATCTAAAATTCTTGTATTGAATTTAATTTGTAAGCATTTTTGTACATATTCAAAGTAATAATGTAATAATTACTTTTAATTTGTATAGCATAGTACTTTACATACAAGGAGAGAACGGTTAAATATTTCAAAAACAAAACATTTTTGAAATAACTTGTTTAAACCAAGATTGTAGTAATATAAAACTCCTAATTAATCGATATGATAGTTGAATAGGACTTTTATGTATATGATCTTGAGTGGAAATATCAATGCGAGGTCAAGGTTCACATATTTTTTTAAATTGAACATTGCACTTTTTGATCACACACTGTTAATGATTACAAAAAAACGTTGCAAAGAAGTTGTTATTACTTATTTTTATTGAGTATTATATCAGTTGCTAACATTAGTATTATCTAGGTTGCATCGCACAGACCACAATGTATGATTTATTAGCAACGCACATGATTAAAACTTCATTTAATTTGAACATCTAATTTCACTTCAAATAAACGTGATTCTGCTTAATGATTGATATTTATTATACATTAAAAAATCGCATGTCGTCTTCGACTTGAAATAGACAAAAAAAATAATCAAATAGACACAAAGTCACATTGCTACCTGAGATTTTATGCAGGTATTACCATTTTCAGTAAATTCCATCATTTATGACATATTTACATGACAAATGAAATGTAATATTTCATAACATGCACAATGTGGCAGTTTTGCCACTAAAAATAAACTAAGAATATCCATATACTAAAGCAGCGCAATTCTCAGTTTTGTTTTCTTTTTTTAATTTTTAATAAATAAATTAATTAATAGTAATATTTAATTAAAACATATTTATCATTGGTCATTGGTTGCTATTAGCAATCATTTGCCAAATTTTTGCGTATATTAAACATATACATAATATGTAACAGTGGCGCACCCAGGATTTAATCTTGGGGGATGCAAATATTATATTACGCTTGTTATTTGTCATGTGAAAGTTGGCTATTTGTTTCAAGAATTATCAAACCAAACAAAAACAATGCTAGCAAATGTTTTTGCACCTTTGGTCTTTCTTTGGGTGCGCTTCTGAAATGCATTTATTTTATTTATATAACTTTAACTGAATTTTTTTAATGGCGTCCATATTAACAAAGATCCTTGTATTTGTTATTTTTAAAGCGGCAGTTTAAGAATATGTTTGAAGGGTAAACAAAAATAACAATCAAAGTTCCACGCAGACAGCTGAATAAACGACACTTTTATTTTAGAAAATGTAGTGAAATATATATTTTCTAAATTAGTCAGTCCATACTATACTACAAACCAAATTTTATATTTTTTTCATTTAATACATGCAGATTAACATAAACCAAACAATACCAATATTTTTTTAAAATTATTATCTAAAATTTATCTTAAAAAGCTGGAAGACAAATATACGATAGTAGTTTTACATACACAAGAAGATTTCTTGGACTGGAAACAGTAGATTTATAATTGTTAGTTCTTTTATATACAAATATTATTTTTTGTTTGGAAATTCAATTAAATATTTAAAAAAATAATCAATATTTCAGAAAAGGTCAATTATGTTAAATGAAGAAATATAACCTATATTTTCAATAGCTGAAACTAGTTTTGTGCGAACAAATAATGGACAATCTAAGAATAGATGTTGAACATTTCCAATTGAAATGTGGTCACAAGCACACATAGGGGAATCCACAACACCTATTTTGTATAGGTGATCAGGGAATAAACCGTGGTTAAATCGGGATGTTATTATTGAGACTATATTACTATGCTCTGCTCTAAAATGTTTGAACCATGAATATTTTGAAACAGATTGCTTAATTTTAAATAAGGTAAATGAAGGAAAGATTTTAGCCAATCATTTTGAAGATTTTAGCCAATCAATATAGAGTTCGTTGTTAGAGCATTTGATGTAATTCGATAATGGGATATTGCTTTTTGTTGCATGCTCTATGTTTCACGCAAGGTTGTCTACTGCTTCGTTCAATTTTATGCCAGAATGTGCTTTTAACCATTTGAATGTGATTCGGAATTCCTCTGATGTTAGCAAAAATAACATCTTATATATTTTAGTAATTATCACATCATAATTTGGAGAATAGTTTCGTAATTTTATCAATACACATTTAAAATCTGACAATATTAAAATATTATTTGTATTAACTTTACCTTTATTAATATGCTCTGATGCTGTTAATATGACAAAAGCTTCAGCATAAGATATGTATACATACCACTTATACTGTAAAGTTCTTTATAATTGTTGTTAGAGTTAAAAAATGCACATCCGAGCTTGTTATCAAGTTGCTTGGAACCATCGATATTTTTCTATTTATATATATATAGTTCAATTTGTTTATGTAAATGATTCTGATCTATTAATTCAATTTTAATAAATTGATACATTTTAACCGAATTTGTATTACTGTACAAATACTTTTCAAACCGGTAAAACATGTTTGATTCGAATTTTAAGAAAATTGTCATACATAGTAACAGATTAGGATTTTTTACCAGTATGGTTTAGTCAATATTTCAAAAGAAAGGTATACAATTTATTATTTATTAGATGGTTTTTAAATATAAATCTTTTTAGAACAAATTTGTAGGATACAAAATTCCGTCGTAAGGAAAAAAGTTGTTCTGCTGCTTCTACTAGAAAACCATTGGTTGGTGATGAATTTATAGCACCAAAGCAAATTCTTATGCATTTAAAAGAATGGTGTTTAATTCTTTACGCACATGTGTACAATATAGATCCATAGTCCAAAATTGATCTTATGAGAACTCTGTAAACAGATAATGACATATTTTGATCAGAATCATATCAAGTTTTACAAGTACAACGTAATAAATTAATAATTTTTTTCGCATCTATTTATAATGTGTTCTTTCCAGTTCAATTTCCGGTCCAGAATAATACCAAGTATTTTACACTTTATCTAGATTTATAATAATGATCTTCGAATTAAAATTTTTGTTGTTGAAATTGTCGTTCTTGAAAACACAATGATTTCAGATTTAGTAGGACATATTATGAGACAACCTTGCAACCAAAAATTAATTTGATAAAAGTAATGTTGTATTTTTATAAATGCTATTTCAACTATTTTAGCGCTTACATATATGCAAATGTCATCTGCATATGTTAAAATATTTACTAGATTAAATAAAACAGGACTTAGTGGTGTGCCTTGTGGGAGACTTTGGTCAGTACTTCGCGGGCCGTACAATATATTACTGGTTTTAAGATATATCTGTTTGAAAAAAATCCTTAAGAAATAATATAATATAACTCCTAATTCGCTTAAATCTTTGATCATTATGTCCGTAATTACATTATTAAAGATCCCGTTAATATCAAAAAATTTCCAACAGTTACTTCATTTTTCGAAAAAGCTGTTTATATGTCGGAAACATAGTATTGAAATATTATTTATAGTACAGCTCAATCTGTATTAATTTGAAACAATTTGTTTCAATGACGTAATAAGTTTGAATTGGAAGATTGCGCAACTGAATTGTGATTAGAGGAATGTTCTATAACCGGAAAGTCAGTATCATAATCCAAAAGTGCATAGTAAGGGTTTACTTTTATTAATGAATACAGAGTACTGTTTTTCCTATTGTTTAATTTTTTAATATATATCGAACATTTTTTGCTGGTAGCTAAATGGTCATCATCGTTACACAAAATGCATTTGTTTATTGACTGATTTGTACACTCAATAGATTTATGTTCTTCTCCACATTTCTAACATCGCGGTTTACTTCTACATTGTTTTGCTCCATGGTTAAAACGGAGGCAGTTAAAGCATTACAGGACAGCGCCAATGTAAGGCCCCACTCTGCACCTAGTTCCATGTGTGTAAACAAATTCAGGACATGATTGTGAATCGAAAGTTAAAACACATGTTGAAAAAAGTTTAATAATTTGTTTATCTACCTCTAATTTTTGCATGCGTTGAACGTTAATAACTTTATGGGAGGATTTAATATTATTACGAAGATTTTCCATTGTAATTGCTGTGTGCACATCTCTAATAACACCTTATATATATATATA
>JARJEC010148903.1:0-18299 GCA_030264575.1 Tachinus sp. AB-2021 | reverse complement strand
AAATAATGTAATAAATTTTATGTATACCTTAATATGTTCAATGGATTTTATGTATAATGTAACAGATTTTATGTAAATCTTAATACATTTTATGAAAACGTTAATAGATTTTATGTATAATTTAATAGATTTTATGTAAACGTTAATAGATTTTATGTAAACGGTAATAAATTTTATGTAAACGTTTATAGATTTTATGTACACGTCAATATGTTTCATGGATTTTATAAATAATGTAATAAATTTTATGTATACCTTAATATGTTCAATGGATTTTATGTATAATTTAATAGATTTTATGTACAATTTAATAAATTTTATGTAAACATTGATAGATTTTGTCTATAATTTAATAGATTTTACGTAAACGTAAATATATTTTATGTATACGTTAATGGATTTTATGTATAATTTAATAGAATTTATGTAAACGTTAATATATTTTATATATAATTTAATATATATATATTATAGAATTGATAGAAGTCGTTTTACCATTAAAATATTTGGACAAATATATCGCGAAAGGGGAGCTTTAATTAAAGCCGCATTTCTATAAATAATTCCATTTACTAATAGGACATTTGAATCGTTCGATTAATTAATTAAAAATCAAACAAACAATGGCAAAAATTCCCGACCAATCAATCGAACAAAAGCTCGAATAAAATCCCAAAGCAAAGATGGTTAATTGTAACGCTCGAGAGGAGTAAATAAGCTTTTCCTTCCGCTCCAACGATCACCGCAGCTAGGAAAAGCTCGCCCACCACAATCGGGGCAATCAGCCACTGATCAAAGCGCTTAATTTTCCAGGCTCGCAATTAAACGATATTCTGCGGCGACATTTCGCATTACCACAAATAATTACATGAAATATGGTAAGATAATCATGAATTATGCATAAATCTCCGCCGAGCGGCATGCAGCACATCGTAAATCTTTTATTTACGAACATATTTTCTCGTCTCATGTGCGCAGGGAGATGAAACTGAAATGAAATTCAATCGGGTGCTTGCTCCACTCGCGCCGTGTCATTCAACATTAATAACATCCTTTTTATCGTGAGATCGAGCCCCCTGCGAAATCTAAATGTTAAAGTTGCCAAAAACTCGTGCATTATTCACGACTTAGTTTTCAAGGCTCGGAATGAAACGTCGGGAGCGGCGGAACGGAACTAATCGAGTTACAAGTTTTAACGCGATGTTATGAAAAATTATCGTAATTGTTTAACACGTCGGAATGTTGTGCTGTGCCCGCCGCATGCGTTTTCCATTGTGGTAATCGATACTTTCCTATCGAGCGAGTTGAATAATTTAAGAATGCGTTGTCGCTACGTGTAAATGGATTCGTGTTGGCTTAATAATGTAATTTGCGTCGTCATTGGTTCGAGAATTTTGAGATGATTTTATCAATTGAATTTTTTGCCAAATTCGATTAAAATTTCCATTATTTATTGTATTCCCACGGAACCAGATGGGCTAAAATGTACATATTCTATTAAAAATTAGTAGTGTTTATTAAAAAGTACACTTATTTACAGCCAAGCAACTAGTTAATAGTATTTATGTGTAATAGATGTATGAACAGTTTATAGATCAGTAAAAACGTACAATAATTCGGTGTACAAGTGCATAAATAGAATGTACAACATTAATTAAAATGTATAATTTAATAAATTGAATGAAACCGTTAATAGATTTTATGAAAACGTTAATATATATTATGTAAACGTTAATAAATTTTATGTATACGTAAAATGTTTTATGTAAATGTTAATAGATTTTATATATAAGTTAATAGATTTTATGTATAATTTAATAGATTTTATGTAAACGTTAATAGATTTTATGTACACGTTAATAGATTTTATGTACACGCTAATATGTTTTATGGATATTATAAATAATTTAATAAATTTTATGTATACGTTAATATGTTCAATGGATTTTATGTATAATTTAATAGATTTTATNATAGATTTTATGTACACGTTAATAGATTTTATGTATAATTTAATAGATTTTATGTATACATAATACATTTTATGTACACGTTAATACATTTTATGTATAATTTAATAGATTTTATATGTACGTCAATAGATTTTATGTATAATTTCATAGATTGTATGTGTACATAATAGATTTTATGTACACGTTAATAGATTTTATGTATAATTTAATAGATTTTATATGTACGTCAATAGATTTTATGTAT
Organism: Tachinus sp. AB-2021; assembly: GCA_030264575.1. Classification (NCBI taxonomy): domain Eukaryota; kingdom Metazoa; phylum Arthropoda; class Insecta; order Coleoptera; family Staphylinidae; genus Tachinus; species Tachinus sp. AB-2021. Next base: position 16,082 of record JARJEC010148903.1, on the reverse strand, counting down.
AAATTAATAGATTGTATGTGTACATAATAGATTTTATGTACACGTTAATAGATTTTATGTACAATTTAATAGATTTTATGAGTACATAATACAATTTATGTATACAATAATAGATTGTATGTACAATTTAATAGATTTTATGTATACGTTAATAAATTCTATGTATACGTTAATAGAATTTATGTATACAATAATAAATTTTACGTATGCTTAAATAAATTTTAATTATACAATTATAAATTTTATGTATGAGTTAATAAATTTTATGTATACGTTAATAAATTTTGTGTATCCGTTAATAGATTTTATGTATACAATAATAAATTTTATGTATGCGTTAATAGAATCTATGTATACGTTAATACATTTTATGTATGCGTTATAGATTTTATGTATACAATAAAAAATTTGATGTATGCGTTAATAGATTTTATGTATACGTTAATTAATTTTATGTTTGCGTAAATAGATTTTCTGTATACAATAATAAATTTTATGTATGTATGTGTTAATAGATTTTATGTTTACGTTAACGAATTTTAAGAATGCGTCAATAGATTTTATGTAAACTGTAATAAATTATATGTATGCTTTAATAGATTTTATGTAAACGTTAATAAATTTTATGTATGCCTTAATAGATTTTATGTATAACTAAAACAACTTTTGCTTAATTATCTTATCACAAAAAATATTTATTAAACCGGACTAGTTTAGACCAAGAACTTGCTCATCAACATACGGTTGAAAATTTGAAGTATTTTAAAATTTAAAAAACTATTTATTATTAAAAAAAAAAAGATTTTCTTTTGTAAATTTTAATAATCTTCTTCATTAGATAAAAATAGTTTTGTTCTTGCAATACAAAAGAAATTTTTAAAATTATTAAAAAGTGAATCAAAATTATTTGGTTTTGGTTTTGTCGAAAAACGTGAAAAAAAGGCCATTTAATAGAAGATCAATGGTGACAATCATTTTTCAATATTTTTTTCCTAATTTTTAAACGTGGAAGGATACAAAATGTTGCAAAACAATGATATTTTGTAATTTTAAATTATGTAATAAACGGTTTTTATAATTTAAAAAAACTATTTATTATTTAAAAAAAATGAATTTCTTCCTGTAAATTTTGTTTACTTTCTTCAATAAATAGAAATATTCTTGTTCTTCCAATACAAACATTTTAAAAATTATTAAAGAGTGAATCAAAATTATTTGTTTTTGGTTTTGTCAAAAAACGGGAAATAGCCATTGAATTAAAGATCAATGGTAAAAATCATTTTTTAAGATTTTTTTCCTAATTTTTGAACATGGAAGGATACAAAAAGTCGCAAAACTATAATATTTTGTAATTTTAAATTATATAATAAACAGTTTTTATAAAATTTAGAAAATGTTTATCATATATATTTAAAATGAAATCAAAAACTTTACTCCTTTAAAAAAAACAAACTTTAAAATTGGTTTTGATCCTAAATAAATGTTCTAAAATTTAAAAAAATATTTATTATTAAAAAAAAAGATTTTTTTCTGTAAATTTTGTTTACTTTGTTCAATAGAAAAAAATATTCTTGTTCTTGCATTACAAAAGAAATTTTAAAAATGCTTAAAAAGTGAATCAAAATTGTTTGCGTCAAAAAACGTAAAAAAAACATTTAATTAAAGATCAATGGTGACACAATCATTTTTCAATATTTTTTCCTAATTTTTAAATATGGAAGGATACAAAAAGTCGCAAAACCTGGTTTTGTTCCTAATTAAATATTTAAAATTTACAAAACTATTTATTATTTTAAAAAAATGATTTTTTTCTTTAAATTTTGAACATGGAAGACTACAAAAAGTCGCAAAACAATGATATTTTGTAATTTTCAAATGTATAATAAACAGTTTTTATGAAATTCAGAAATTGTTTATCATAAATATTGAAAATGAAAAAAAAATCTGTATGTAAGCGCTTACTAGAGAGAAAGCTAAATATTTTGTAACTTTACATATATTTTTGCCTATGTATGAACAATTATAATGAACAATGGGAGTTGCCTACTTAAAGAATTTGTTTATTATGCATAATTATTTATTAAATATTAAAATTCTTATTTTTATTAAATATTTCTTTTTATTAGTATTTTTTACATTTTGTTTTATTTTTATTAATTTAGCAAAAATCGGATCCGGCCGGATCTGCCCGAATCCGAACGGATTGTCACTGAGAAGTTTATATATTTTTTTATATTTCTCGTTATGATTTTTTTTACGGAAGAAGCACATTCAACGCTTTGACAATTTGAATTTGAAATGAAACAATTTTGTTTCACGTTTCTTTTTTGCCCTTCATAACAATTTTTTTGGCGCATTTTTGTTTAATTTTCTGCAAATTTAAAATTTTTGCAAACATTTTGTAATCTTAGGTTAGATTAAGTTGGGTTAGATATCTGCATGAATAGAATTTTGTGCGTTTTTTTTTTAAATTTATTTATAAAAGAATAAATCTTATTTGCTTAATTTCAAGATAATAAAACTTGCACGTGTACACAATTATTATTCACAAAAATGGGAAACGCTTGCAGAATAATTTTGCCGATTCAAATTAATTACAAAAAAAAGCTTCCGTTTGAAAATTCATCCGTTGCGTTTATAATTTAAGTTTGTGTTATTTTCGTGAAAAATTATGTAATTAACGTCAAGATTGATTTGTTTTGGGGAAATTATAATATTACTCTTGTCGGATATTTAATTCGCGTTCGTTTGAAAGTGAAAAGGCCATAAAATTAAAATGTTTGTTTATTTGACATGTTTTTTTTAAAGAATTTATTTAATAATTAAATTCGCATTCTCGGCATACGAATGTTGTGCGGACAAAATTAAAAATACGTTTTTATTAAATTTGCATTGGGAATATATTGTGATTTATATATGTAAGAAGTTTGTTGATGATAATATTGAATGATTTTTATTTGTGTTGGTTTGAGAAGTAGAGATTTAAAAGGATCCGGGATCTAATCTAGTATTAGATTTTGATCGCTTCTTTTCCCTTTTCGGCATCGGCGCCAGGCTATATGGCAGAGAGCACGCCAGGCCACATGGCTGGTATGTGAGAAGATGGAAATGGAGAGGCCGGGCAAAAGGGAAACTAGGCTATTGCTATATTGCTATTGCTATTGCCGGCATAAAACGTTTGTGTCCATACTTCTTAACATTCTCCAATTTGCTGTTTTATGGTTGGCTGTTCTTTTAATCCGAGTATAAAAGACTTTGTTCGGTATAATGTTATACTTGTAATCTGCTACCCAAAGGAATAAATCCAATCTGAGAGATCCGAAAGTTTATATAAATTCCGCCGAGGAGAAATTAAGAAACAATGGATCCCGTTGATATTCAAAACAGCTCCTTGTGCAGGCCAGATTAGTCGGAAGAAGTTGTGATAAGTGAGATAGGTTTATTCGCATCCCGGCATGATTTCCCACAGGATCACACGTGTACACGTATTGTTATTCGGTTCGGCTGAAGCTTACTGCTGTATATATAACATTCTGCAGCATTTGTCGCCTATTGTCCGACTGTTAAACTGCGCTAATGCCATTTCAATATCAACTTTTATATAAATAGTTTTCCCGAATTTCCCCCCTCCTGTGCCTGGCGGGCTATTACATAATTTTAAAAATGACAACCGCACGCATCATCCAATATCGGAAAGTGAAGGCTGAAACAATTTAAACATGCTTTTAGGCGAAACTGTTTAAGTTCTTTAAAACTTCCAGAACTCCATATTAATAACATACATGCTACGTTCCCTTACATGCGTTGTAATGGTAAATAACTGCTCCCCACCACCCCACTATAAACGACATAAATGCCCTTTCTATCCCATTCATTTATAAATCATCATTCCGCATCAAATAAACTTAACGATGTCAATACCAATTACATTTATGTTAAGGTGATGATCAATTCAATCAAATTGGTTAAACATAAATATTCCCCATTTATATCAACCTATCTATATTACAGCTAATGTAATTTGGCGCTTTATTACATTTCTACTGAATATTATACTAGCACAATCCACCATTAAAGCAATTCATTTTAAATTAATCGAATTAAATCACTTTTATTAAAAATTGAAAGTCTATATAAAGTTCCCGTTGATTAAATATATGAATTGTCTTCATATTCTTCGCAATTTCTTTCTATCGATTGTATCTGATGCACATGATATTTACCGAAAGAAATCGTCAATCAAGTCTATTTTTCTAAGAAATATTATGCCGCAAAACTTCAATTGAAATGATGTTTGCTTTGGACAAACAAAAGTTCATGTTGCAGATCCATTTTGCTTTAAATTGTTCTAAAAACACATATAACTATGCCGATCAAATAACTAAATTTTTAGATTATTGACGCCTAACATCTAATAATCTTTATTTGACATTGACACCTAACATCTAATAAAGATTATTAGATGTTAGGTTAGGTTAGGCTAGGTTAGGTTAGGTTAGTCAAAACAATTGCGACAGAATAATCGATTATGAACATTTTTAATCAATCTGTTAGAATTTTTTGCAAGCTAGGCGTTATGATACTGTTTTCCTGTTAGATTTCTGGCTTGATATTCTTCTTGCAGGAATGCAGAGGATTATTATACTAGAACACTCCGCAAAAGATTAAATTTTAAATTATTTCGAATTGATATAAGTCGGTCTTTTTCTACTTAATGATCAGTGCCAGATTACATTAATTCTGTTTAGGAGCAAGAAAAGTTTCAAACCGAAACTGATTTTCATTCAATTATAAAACGGCTGCTCAATCAAACCCTATTTAACAACGGAATACCACAATATACTTTGTAATTCATATATCCAAGACTTTGACTTACAATATATCGATAATACTGCATTGGAACAAAATTATTTTAATCAATTAAAATATCTAAACTTTATCATTAATACCGATCAAATTTTGAATTAAACAAATGAAAAATTCTGGAGGTAGCGAAAGTAGCGAATTACTATTTTGCAGATTTTTTGATTTGCCAACCATTTTCCATAATTATTTTGCGCGGTACTACGTATTATCAGAACATTGCGCTTACTCCATCTATCGAAACCTTTAAAAGCAAAGAAACAAGTTTCAGATGGAATTTTGTTAAATTTTCTGACAAATTCCAAGGTTCTAACATGTTATTAAAATTATATGCCCAAATTGATTACAAAAACAATTTTCTTTACTTACCAAGAACATCTATCCCATTTTAGTTCAATTTAACTGATATTAGCAGCAGTAGCTTTAACCTAATCAATCAAAACAACAACCACTCACTTCGGCTCGAATATATATATATATATATATATATATATATATATATATATATATAAATTTTAGACTGTGAAACTGTTATTTTTGATGTTCAAAGAAAGACAGAAAAATTAATTGAGTCTACCTGTCTTTAAAATGTATTTTAGACTTTAAAACTGTTATTTCTGGCGATCAAAAACAAGAAAACATTTTTTTTTCCAAATCCAAATTAAATAGTAATAAATGAACAAATTGATTTATACAAATCACCATTATTATATGTCCTATAATTTCTAAATCTTCAAGAAAAAATTTGCTTTCCTGTTTTTGATCACCAAAAAATAAGAGTTTCAAAGTTTAAAATACATTTCAAAGACAGGAAGACTCAATTAGGTTTCCTGTGTTTGATCGCCAAAAGTAACAGTTTCAAGGTCTAAAATGCATTTCAAAAGTAGAAAGTTTGAATTAGTTTTTCTGTCTATGATCACCAAAAATATCAGTTTCAAAGTCTAAAATACATTTCAAAATTAGAAAGACTGTTTTTGATCGATAGAAATAACAGTTTTAAAGTCTAAAACACATTTTCAAAGCAGAAAGATTGAATTAGTTTCCTGTTTTTGATCGCCAAAAATAACAGTTTCAAAGTCTAAAATACATTTCAAAAGCAAAAAGATTGAATTAGTTTTCATGTTTTAGATCGCCAAAAATAATAGTTTCAAGGTCTAAAATACATTCTAAAAGCAGAAAGATTGAATTAGTTTTCCAGTCTTTGATCACCAAAAATTAAAGTTTCAAAGTCTAAAATACATTTCAAGAGCTGAAATATTGAATTAGATTTCCTGTTTTTGATCGCCAAAAATTAACAGTTTCAAAGTTTAAAACATATTTTAAAAGCAGAAAGATTGAATTAGTTTTCCTGTTTTTGATCGCCAAAAATAACAGTTTCAAAGTCTAAAGTACATTTCAAAAGCAAAAAGATTGAATTAGTTTTCAAGTTTTTGATCGCCAAAAATAACAGTTTTAAGGTCTAAAATACATTCTAAAAGCAGAAAGATTGAATTAGTTTTCCAGTCTTTGATGGCCAAAAATTAAAGTTTCAAAATCTAAAATACATTTCAAAAGCAGAAAGATTGAATTAGATTTCCTGTCTTTGATCACCAAAAATTAAAGTTTCAAAGTCTAAAATATATTTCAAAAGCAAAAATATTGAATTAGTTTTCCTATTTTTGGTCGCCAAAAATTAACAGTTTCAGAGTCTAAAATACATTTCACAAGCAGAAAGATTGAATTAGTTTTCCTGTTTTTGATCGCCAAAAATTACAGTTGCAAAGTCTAAAATACATTTTAAAAGCAGAAAAATTGAATTAGTTTTCTTATCTTTGATCGCCAAAAATAACATTTTCAAAGTCTAAAATGCATTTCAAAAGCAGAAAGATTGAATTAGTTTTAATGTTTTTGATCGCCAAAAATAACATTTTCAAAGTCTAAAATACATTTCAAAAGCAGAAAGATTGAATTAGTTTTCCTATTTTTAATCGCCAAAAAAAAACAGTTTTAAAATCGTATTTCAAAAACAAGAAGACTAATTGAGTCTGAAAAATAAAACTTTAGGATCATTATTTTTGAAATAATGCCTACGTTTTAGAGGTTTGAAAATACGTCTTCTTACCTTTAAATGTTTTTGGAGCTTCAAAATTGTTCATATTGCGCAAATAGTCTTTGATAATTTTTTCGTCTCGAACCTAGTTTTGATGATTTACCAACTATTACAAAGTTAGAAACTAGGCCTCTAAATTGTTCATATAATTTCAATGACCAGCAAAAATGGTTTTGTTGCAACAAAAACCTAGTCTTTTTTGACACATTTGTAATTTTGTTCAAACAATTTGTTTATGTACAAATTGTGGCCTATAAATTATTTTTAGATCTTTTCATCACCACGGAGAAACTTATAACTCGGTTTTTTGCCTCTAAATTTGTTTTTGCTTTAAAATTGTTTATTCTGAGCATGAATTAGAAAATAGTTAAAGTATTTAATAATTTTCTGGTCTCAAATTTAATTTTATATGTTTTGTTACCTAATTGTTGGCTAGTAAGCTAGTCTGTAAATTGTTTTTGCATATTAAAATTTTGCAGAAATTTGTAAGTTTGGTCAAACAATTGAAGTTTTTGTACAAAACGTTACTTGTAAAATATTTTTAGATCTTTTGATCACCACGAAGAAACTTAAAACGCAGTTTTTTGGCTCTAAATTTATTTTTTCGGCTTCAAAATTGTTTATTCCTAGCACCAATTAGAAAATAGTTGAAGTTTTTGATAATTTTCTTATCTGAAATTTAGTTATATTTTGTTACCTAATTGTTGGCTTGTAATCTAGTCTCTAAATTGCTATTGAAAATTAAAGTTTTTATGGAAATTGTTAATTTTGTTCAACCAATTGAAGTTATTGTACAAATTGTTACTTATAAATTATTTTTAGATGTTTTGATCACCAATGAGAAACTTAAAACTCTAAATGCCTCTAAATTAATTTTTGCGGCTTCAAAATTGTTTATTCTGAGCACCAATTAGAAAATAGTTGAAGTTTGTGATAATTTTCTTGTCTTGGACTCAGTTTTAGATGCTTTGCTAGCTATGCCAAACCTAAAAATTTTTACCTTTTTTTACCAATTCAAAATTTAAGTTTGACAGAAATTGTTGCTTATGAATTATTTTTAGATGCTTTGATCACCAATCACAAACTCAAAACTCTGTTTTCTGCCTAAATTTATATTTGCGGCTTCAAAATTGTTTAATCCGAGCACCAATTAGAAAATAGTTGAAGTTTTTGATAAATGTCTGGTCTCAAACTTAGTTTAATATGTTTCGTTAAATAATTGTTGGCTTGTAATCTAGTTTCTAAATTGCTATTGAAGATAAAGTTTTTATGGAAATTCCTAATATTGTTCCAACAGTTGAAGTTTTTGTACAAATTGTTACTTATAAATTATTTTTAGTTCTTTTGATCACCATGGAGAAACTTAAACCTCAGTTATTTGCCTCTAAATTTATTTTTACGGCTTTAAAATTGTTTATTTTGAGCACCAATTAGAAAATAGTTGAAGTTTTTGATAATTTTCTTGTCTCAAACTCAGTATTAGATGCTGTACTAGCTATGCCAAATAGTAAAAATTGGTACCTTTCTTTACTAATTGTAAAAAATTTAATTTTTGTACAAATTGTTGCTAATGAATTATTGTTAGATGCCTTGATCAGTACTGAGAAACTCAAAATTCCGTTTTCTGCCTGTAAATTTATTTTTACGGCTTTAAAATTGTTTATTCTGAGCAACAATTAGAAAATAGTTGAAGTTTTTGATAATTTTCTTGTCTCAAACTCAGATTTAGATGCTTTGCTAGCTATGCCAAACCCTAAAAATTGGTACCTTTCTCTACTAATTGCAAAAAATTAAGTTTTTGTACAAATTGTTGCTCTCAAACTTAGTTTTATATGTTTTGTTACCTAATTGTTGGCTTGTAATCTAGAATCTGGTCTCTGGTTAAAATTTTGCAGAAATTTGTAATTTTGTTCAAACAATTGAAGTCTTTATACAAATTGTTACTTATAAATTATTTTTAGATGTCTTGATCACCTTTGAGAAACTTAAAACTCCGTCTTCTGCCTCTAAATTGTTTCCGCAGTTTCGGGAATGCGCGAAATTTTTGGAATTCATTCATTCATTCTAAAAACGTTTTTTTTTTATTATTTTTGGTTTTGGAGCGATTTTGAAGACAAATTTGCATGATTACTAAAATTACGGATAATATTGCAATTTATATATATGGGAAATTTTTTTTTGTTGAGCTAGTGGGAGGAGGCGCAAGTTAATCTGATGCCATTTTATATCCCCGCTCCGGCACTGTAAATGACTTATAATGGCAATTAATTTTATTAAATTGTTTAAAACAAATGAAAATTGTAAATAATTGCAATTTATATTTACAGGAGATTTTTTTGTTTTTGTTGAGTTAGTGGTGGGAGGAGACCATTTCATATCCCCGCTCCGTAAATTACTCATAGGCAATTAATTGTTTTAAATTATTTAAAAACAATTAAAAATTGTAAATAATTGCAATTTATATTTACGGGAGATTTTTTTTGTTTTTGTTGAGTTAGTGGGAGGAGGCGCAAGTTAATGTCATGCCATTTCATATTCCCGCTATGTAAATAACTCATAAGCAATTAATTGTATTAAATTGTTTAAAAACAATTGAAAATTGTAAATAATTGCAATTTATATTTAAGGGAGATTTTTTTTGTTTTTGTTGAGTTAGTGGGAGGAGGCGTAAGTTAATCTCATGCCATTTCATATTCCCGCTCCGGCACTGTAAATGACTCATAGGCAATTAATTGTATTAAATTGTTTAAAAACAATTGAAAATTGATAATAATTGCAATTTATATTTCCTGAGTTAGTAGGAGAAGGCATTGTAAACGACTTATAGTCAATTAATTGTATTAAATTGTTTAAAAACAATTGAAAATCGATAATAATAGATTTTTTGACTAACTCAAGTTAAGTATTGTTGGTCGAGTGCATCCTACATCAAACCTATAAATTGTTGACAATTATTAATTTCAAATTTTTTCGAAGCACTATAAATATAATTAATTTTTAATTTTTTAGGTAATGAATTTTTTTTTTTTTCAATTTCTGTCGGAAAATGTTATTGTCGGATACAAATAGCTCGGATTGAACGCAAATATTTTTTATGTTGTTAATTTAAATTGTAAATGGGATGCGCCCTTGGCACATACAATATAAATTGTGGGATGGTTTTATGAAAATAATTAAATCGTGGTGGGGGAATTAATTAGTAAATAATTAGTCGCTGGTGTAGAGCCGATGGATAAATATGGCGGAACCTAGTGACGGCGACGGGGAGAGTGCAGCGCTGCAATAGACACATTATTCATTAAACTTGTAGTTGGATTTATTAATTATTTCGGCGAGAGTGAAATTTCATCCACTCATTGTGCTTTCAGTTAAGATGTTTAATTGGGTTGTCCGTGGCGAGGCTTTGTTCCGTAAAAATGATATTCCAGCGTAAACGCCGTAAATATTTGAACGCACGCACATATTAAATATTTGATAATATATTAGGTGTGTGTATTGTGCTGTGCAATGCATGGTGGTACCATACCAAGTGGGGTGGCTTTGGGGCGGCCGGGTGGCGCACGCGTCGTGTAATTGTAACGTATGCATGATTGTTACAGCGTGCGCTAACCGCATTGCCTGCGGCTGCATACTACGAGCTTTGCTACTAGCTCCGCTGGTACTGCCATGGTGGATGTAGATCCCGCTCGCGATCAAATAAGCCCAGCTGTTTCTCCAAAGCACACTTTACTATAACAAACACATGCCATTTGTTAAAGGCTTCGTCGTTATACCGTTATAATTACTTTATTAATTACATCCAACTAATTACACCCACAGTTAATAATTTAGCTACCTAAACATACGATTCAGCCAGAGCAGCGAAAAATTTCAATATCACAATGAGATTGCCTAATGAATTTAATTAGTGAGGAGCGATGCATCTTTAATGGCAATATTTCGGGAGCGTGGGAAACAATATCAACTGCCTCGATGATAGATACAAAGCATTAATATGCGATGATTATATTTGGCTCGAACGAAACGGTTGGCTGCTTGTTTTTGCGTCCGAAAATTTAAAGAGTTAACGTCAACGAAGTTTTGGTATTTAGACAATAAGCAGCGCGGCAATCCATCTTTCCAGTTAGACATTCGTCTGCCGGCCTGTCTACGTTTCATTACATGTACTTTTCTTCCTACAGTTGTAATTAAAAAGAGCAGCTGTTTATTATTGCTTTACTTACATCTCGATAGAAACGTGGAACTGTCTCAATTTAGCAAGTTTAATTCATTTAAGGGATTATTATAAAATGCGGCAATAATACTAAAACTTGGTGACAGATATTAGCATAAACTTTTAAAATTACTTTGCATTATTTTAATGAAAATCATCATACTTTTAATAGTCACCTAAACTACACCCCCTTCCGCCGCCGCCAGCCAGCGCGGCTCGCTTCTGCTTCCTTTCTGCTGTAATAAAAATACACAATTTCACATTCCGCATCTTAATTATCTGCAAGGATACCCGCACAGCGCAGCCATACCAGATGTTTTATTAATACAACTATTGTTTGTTTTATCGCACTTGCAAAAGTACAGCTTCGTCGTTTTAGTTTCCTGCAATTCATGGATTCCGTGCAACTTTTATTTCGCGCGCTTCTTAATTACTCCGTTTCGCTGCTAGAATGCGCGTGGCTAACTGCACCGTGTAATAAGCGCCGCTAACTGCACGGCGAATGTCAACGCCGTCAATTATTTATCACACAAATTTGTCTCTGCTTATTTCTCTTTATTTCCGCCTCCGATGAGCGAGAACTAATAACGTTTAAAACATTATTTTACATTATTTGTTTTACAATTACATTTATATACTAAAATGGTGCGGGGCAATACAATTCCAAATTGCGCATTAAGCAAATAAGAATGCATCTTAGTGTTTGCATTAATGATTACGTTCCAATTAAAATATATGTAAACGTGTGGCTCCCGCAACAAGCGCATGCAATATTCACAGTCGCTGCATCGGATTATTCCACAAATTGATTCAAATCGGGTTTGATGTTTTATTGCTGAACTTCTGGCGGTATTAATGTGTTGGGAAAGTTTTCGTGTTTACCGATCATTCCCTATTTCTACACTCTTTTACTTATTAATCATGATGGAAACGTTTCCAGCCTATTCCCACCCGCACAGCTCAATCCACACTTGACATTTTAATAAATTAATTGGATTGTTAAATTGAACTGAAAACATTTTTACGCCGTATGTAACGCAGCCACGTTAGCGGTTGGTTGCTTGACAAAGGCAAATTATCACATAAGATTATCAAATATCAAAGTGCTGAAAGAAGAGAAAGAAGCGACTTGTACCAAGGAACGGAACTGTATATCCCATCGTTTGACACAAGGGGTAAAGTTACCCGTCTTCAAAGACTGTTTAATTTTGCTTGAAATATTAATCGTTTCCAATTAATTAAGAAAGCCCTTTACAACGTTTTGAAAAGTTATAAATGATGTTTTCCTTTATTTTTTATTTTCCTTTGCGTTCCGGGGAGACAGCGCGAAGATTGATATTTGGCGCTAGATTTGCTATTTGCAATTTGCGCTAATAAAATAATTAGATTCCGGTATTACAGCAAGTTTTTAGTGGAGCTGCGGGATATGTCGAAGCAAAGGGCGAGTAAAAGAGCGCGCCGATAACAGCCATTATCAACGATTGCTGCCAGGAAAGAGATATTAAAGGAGATATTCAAACCGAATTTAAATACTGAAAGATAAAAAGACTATTAAAATTTATTTTATTTATACGGCGGCATAATGCGATATCGTGTTAGGGATATGGAAAGCCAATAAAAGTAAATAGGTCTTAAGCAAAATGATCGCCATTTACATATATTGATTTTAATAACTGCGTGCTGTGAAATATATAGGTGACCCACGTTTCCTTGTAAGCTGTGTCGAGATGTGGCAAATCTGCGGCCGCCTCGGTTTATTCGGTTGCTGCACCAAAGCCGCCTTCGGTGACGGCCTCTTTGTCTTTTATATTGCAATAGCAATTCCAGTCAACCTTGATTAACATTCCCCAGATCAATTTTTACCACCAATATAATAACTAAAATACTCCACATAAAATTTAACAATATTGTTTAGATGAAGTTTGTAATTGAATAAAATAACTACTTCGTAAATTTTATTATAGCGTAATATCTATTTGGTTTGCACCTCTATCATGTTATTATTATTAGAAATAAATAAAATAAAAATTACTGTTTTTTAACTGCAAAAATTATTTATTAAAAATAAAAATGAAGGCGAACAAAGGCGTTTCGACTTTTGAAGGTCATTATAACAGTTACAGAAAAATATATTTATATAGACAAATAAACAATTAAAAACCGTTTAAAATAAAATATAAAGAATTTACTAAGTTTTTAAGACAAAAATATTAAAAATCAATATATTAAAGAAAGCTTAAGTCGTTAATATATTGATTTTCAATAAATATTTTTGTGGTAAAAACTTAGTAAATTGTTTTATTTTATTTTATAGCACAAATATATTTATTGGGAATCTATATATTAACGAAATTTAAGTCGTTGATATATCGTTATTCAATAAATATATTTGTGGTAAAAAATTGGCAATATTATCCGTAATTTTAGTAATCGTATACAAAAATTTAGATTGGAACTTCGAAAAATGCGGGAATAAAAACCGTTTAAAATAAAATATAAACAATTTACTAAGTTTTTACCACCATAATATTTATTGAAAATCAATATATTAACAAAATTTAAGTCGTTAATATATTGATTTTTAATAAATATTTTTGTGGTAAAAACTTAGTAAATTGTTTATATTTTATCTTATACCACAAATATATTTATTGGAAATCAATATATTAACGAAATTGATATTCAATAAATATATTTGTGGTATAAAATTGGCAATATTATCCGTAATTTTAGTAATCGTGCAAATTTGCCTTGAAAATCGCTCCAAAATCAAAAATAATTAAAAAAAAAACATTTTCGGACACAAAATAATTTCAATGAATTCCAAAAATTTTGATTGGAATTGCGAAAAATGCGGGAATCGGTAAGCGAGATGTAAAAAAATTTAATTTGTTCGCAACAATAATCATTTCGCGCATTCCCGAAACTGCAAAAACAATTTAGAGGAAGAAGACGGAGTTTTAAGTTTCTCAACGGTGATCAAAACATCTAAAATTAATTTATAAGTAACAATTTGTACAAAAACTTTAATTGTTTCAACAAAATTACAAACTTCTGCAAAATTTTTATCTGCAAAAGCAATTTAAACGCAGAAAGACTAGATTACAAGCCAACAATTAGGTAACAAAATATATAAAACTAAATTTGAGACCAGACAATTATTAAAACCTCTAACTATTTTCTAATTGGTGCTCGGAATAAACAATTTTAAAGCCGCAAAAATAAATTTAGAGGCAGAAAACAGAGTTTTGAGTTTGTCATTGGTGATCGAGGCATTTAAAAATAATTCATATACAACAACTTGTGTAAAAATTATTTTTTTAATTTATAAAGAAAGGTATAATTTTTTGGGTTTAGCATAGCTAGCAAAGCATCTAAAACTGAGTTTGAAACAAGAAAATTATTACAAACTTCAACTATTTTCTAATTGGTGCTCAGAATAAACAATTTTGAAGCCGCAAAAATAAATTTAGATGCAAAAACGAGTTTAAGTTTCTTCCATGGTGATCAATAGATCTAAAAATAATTTATAGCAAACAATTTGTACAAAACTTCAATTGTTTGAACAAAATTAGGAATTTCCATAAGAACTTTAATCTTCGATAGGAATTTAAAAACTAGATTACAAGCCAACAATTAGGTTAGAAAACATATAAAACTAAATTTCAGACCAGAAAATTATCAAAAACTTCAACTATTTTCTAATTGGTGCTCGGAATAAACAATTTTGAAGCCGCAAAAATAAATTTAGAGGCAGAAAACAAAGTTTTGAGTTTGTCATTGGTGATCAGAGCATCTAATAATAATTCATAAGCAACAATTTGTGGAAAACTTAATTTTTGAATTGGTAAAGAAGGGTAATTTTTTTTGGGTTTAGTGTAGCTAAGTAGCTAAGTATCTAAAACTGAGTTTGAGACAAGAAAATTATCACAAACTTTAACTATTTTCTAATTGGTGCTTAGAATAAACAATTTTGAAGCCGTAAGAATAAATTTAGAGACAAAACACCGAGTTTTAAATTTCTTCGTGGTGATCAAAATAACTTATAGGTAACAATTTGTACAAAAACTTCAATTGTTTGAACAAAATTATAAATTAATAAAAAAAGAATAGATCTTTGTCGCCACAAAACATTTTTGCTGGTCATTGAAAATAAGAATAATTTAGAGGCCTAGTTTCAAACTTTGTAATAGTTGGTAAATCATCAAAACTAGGTTTGAGACGAAAAAATTATCAAGGATTATCTAATATTTGCACAATATGAACAATTTTGAAGCTCCAAAAACATTTAAAGGTAAGAAGACGTATTTTGAACAAAATTAGCAATTTCCATAAAAACTTTAATGATTAAAAACCGTTTAGTGAGTGATTATGAACAGGTAGTTACAAAGGCATACTAAACAATTAAAAAGGGAAAATATATAGTAAATATAAATTGAGCTACGGATGTATCTCAATTGGTATTGGTTTTATATTCTATAACCAGGTCAAAGTGAATTTTCAAACATCTATTACATGATATGCTTGCACATATACAATTGTGTCTATGTCTAGTCTATGCTGGCACAATATTGTGCTAGTATATGTGTAAGCATATCATATAATGGATGTTTTAGAAAATTGACCAATCCAATTGAAATACCTCCGTAGCTCAATCGGTAGAGCAGTGGACATGAAATCCAAAGGTTATGGGTTCGATCCTTATCCGAGGTGAATTTTTTAAAACATTTATTTCTAATGGAGTTCTTCTTTCCTTGCCTTATTGGCGATCATCATGGCTATCTTCACTTTATTGACGGATCTTCTAAACAATTGGGTTGATGTAAATCCAAACCACTGGCGCAGATTTTTAAGCCAGGATATTCGTCTCCTCCCTGGACCTCTTTTTCCCAGCACCTTTCCTTCCAGAATAAGTTG
>JARJEC010148900.1:0-13950 GCA_030264575.1 Tachinus sp. AB-2021 | reverse complement strand
TCATGTGTTTCTACATTTCAGATTATGACCCGGCGTTGTGTCTAAGTATTTAGCCGTTTTACTGTCAATCAAGATTAAAATTATACGATTAAACCTTATTTATTAGGTAGACCACTGAACTTATCATTTATTATCATCAAGATAATGCAACTGAGTCTACTCACTAAGTAAAAGTGGAGATATCTATATAAATAAAATAAAGGTTTTGTCTGTACATTGCTTAAAATCACCCTTTATTGTGATATTTTTCGTTTTATACATTGGAAACACCAAATCCACTTTTAGAAAAAATCCATCTGTTTGTGTGTCTATATGATCTAGACCTAGACATTTTATAGGAGGTTGGTTCAGTTGTGGCTAATGATAGAGCTTTGAAGTTTTTACACTATTTTAAGATTATTTCTTTACTTAAAATTATCGATTATTACTATTATCGTCGATAGAAGGTCTAGACGGAAAGTTATGAAGGTTTGAGTAGATTTAAAGAACAAGTAGTTGCATTTTTGTTACAACAGATGGCGGTTAATAAATTAAAATATTGTGTGTCTAAAAATACATCTAGAAAGCTAACTTCATTACATTTGCTGTTGCCATCCTAACTCTCTAACTGGCGATAGATTCTTTGAACTAAATTAATTCTGTGGCGGTTAATTTGAATGCCATAATATATTAAAACTCATTTTATTCATAAAATTAAAAATATTTGTAGAAAAATAAGCAAGTGGACAAAAAAACTATTATGGTCAAAACTATTGGTTCAATATTTACCGCACAACTTTTGCGCCATCCAATTATTGGATCTTATTCCCATCTACAATATTTATGTAATTATATAGCAGCAAGCGATGCATATTAAATGTCATCTAAATGCTTGGTCTCGTCCGGCGTCCAGCCACCGAACAATAGTAGTAAGCACGTGAACATTATGTAGTAAGAACGTGCACCGAACCGTGTCTCAGCATGCAAGACTAATTTAATCGGTAGATAAATATCCATTCGCTAATTTCTTCTACTGCTTAAGACGCTTGTTTACATGTTGAGCTGTGTAATACAGTTTGTTCAGCATTAAAATGTCAGTAAGAAATAGCAGCCGTTTGACTGGTATGCACGTGCTTTTATTAGTTTGCGGCTTTGGTCGCCAAATCTTAGAAGTATATTTTGCGCAGTTAAATAATGCAACAGTAGATTCATCAAATAATTTCAACAATTTTTGTGTTACTGGGTCTTGACCAAAAGCTGATTTTTTCTTGTTATTTGTGATTAAAGTAAACGACTTCGTCTGGCGTAATTTTTGTTTAATTGCTTGGTAAAAATTGATAAAGTTAGTTAGATTTTCTTTGTCACAATTCTACAATTTAGAATTGTGCAGCGTTTATTAGTTTCAGTGGCCTTAATTGATTGATAACATGCCTCAATCGTTTGTATCGTGCTAGGCTTCTTATTCGTCTACTCGTGTCTCAAATAAATTTATTTACATTCACGTGAGGCAAGTTTTATTTTACCTGCCTCATTAGTTGGAGCGCTGTAAAATACTTAACGTGTGAGATTGCTATGTGACTTTTTGGTCGACTAGTTTTATTAAAAAAATGTCAAGTAAAATAAAATAAATAAATCTATATAAATAAAAAAAGGTTTTGTCTGCACATAGCTTAAACTCCGTTTTGTGATATTCTGTTTCATACATTGTAGACTCTAAATGAGCCAATAATAGAGCTTACACATTTTTACAAGTACTTCTATCTAACCTTGACTTAAAATCTAGGTTTTCAATTATATTGATAAGAGGTCTAAACACAAAGTTATAAAGGTTTGCGAGGTTTAAAGCGTCTAGCCACAGCCACATACTTTGCTTCCAGCATGGCTCGGTGAGTGCCGCGGAAGGTGGACCAACGGGTGTGTCAGTTAGTGAGTCGGTGGGTAGGACGATGGGGTCTATGAGATAGTCTGCAGGTTGGTCAGTTAGTGAGTGGGCGGGTGGGTTGGTAGGTGAGGGAGTAGGTAGGAGAGTGGGTCAGTAGGTGGGTTGAGTGAGGGGCCGGTGGGTGGGCCAGTAAGTAGGTGGATCGGTAGGTGGGTGGATTGGTGAGTGTTGAAATGGATGGATCGGTCGTACAAGCCACGATGTTTACCCAACCGACTCTCTCAACCCGACTCTCTCAACCCGACTCTGAGCCATTCAATAATAATTGTAACTGCTTATAAAAAAACTATGTAAAATTTGTTTTTATATTCCCGTCAACGACGGGCACATCAGCTAGTATCCAATAATCGGATGACGCAATAGTTGGGCGGGTCACTATAATCAAAAATATAAGTCCACTGTTACTATAGTGACCCAATCGCCCGCCCAATTATTGCGTCATACAATTTATTAAATAATATATCTATATGCGCTATTTCTGCAAAAGTATTGCACCAGGCGATGGATGTCAATTGTCTTATAAAAATTTTACTTAATTTAATGAAATTGACATTAATCATCTGGAGCAATTTACTTGCAAGAAAGGTGCAGATGGATAATGATCCAATAATTGGTTCGCGCTATAATTCTATGGGCGGGTGGGTCACTATAGTAAAAAATACTGAAAAAAGTTTTGACTATGGTGAACCATCCTATTATATGATAATATATCTTTGTGCGCTGTTTCTGCAAAAATATTGCACCAGCTGGGTCCATATAGTCAAAACTATTGATAGGGATAGGGATAGAAAAATAATTCAAAAGACGAAAAAAGAAAGAAGAAGAAATTTGAATGGTGGTAACCAACTTTTTCTATATCACAAAAAAAATTATTAAACCGGACTAGTATGATGATGACCCGGTAATGGTCAAAACTAGTCTAGATTTCATAATTTTTTTTGTGATAAGATATATAAATTTTTTTATTTATTAAAGAAGAAGAAGAAAAAGAACCAAGGAAAAAGATGAGATCTGGCCTCATACTAGAGAACTATCGACTACTCAACAAAAAAATAGAACTTTCGCAAGAATAAACTTTAAAAAGATTCTGTATTATTCAGCGGTAGCAATTGCATTCAAAAATTGAAAGGTGGTACCCTTATTATGTGATATTGCATTTTAATAAATAAAACAACTTTTTATATATGTTATCACAAAAAAATTATTAAATCGGACTAGTACAATGATGACCATGTAATGGTCAAAACTAGTCTAGGTTTAATAATTATTTTTTGTGATAAGATATATAAAAAGTTTTTTATTTATTAAAGAACAAGAAAAAAAAAGAACCAAGGAAAAAGATGAGATCTGGCGTCATACTAGAGAACTATCGACTACTCAACTAAAAACTAGAACTTTCGCAATAATAAACTTTAAATAGATTCTGTATTATTCAACGGTAGCAACTGCATTCAAAAATTGAATGGTGGTACCCTTTATTATGTGATATTGCATTTTAAAAATAAAACTTTTTATATATCTTCTCACAAACATTTTTTCGTAGTAAGACATATAAAAAGTTGGTTTACTTATTAAACTGCATTTAAATTTAATCAAAGAAGAACTATCTGAGATACATATTTAACATAGTAATAATTTTGCTTTGGCCATAGTCACGCCACTGCTCTTAATGTACTTATAAATGTTAGGAGTTCAAAGCTTTAGATAATTAACAAATTACTTAATTCCTGATAACCAAAAAAATTAAAAAAAAAATAAAATGGATAAACTTTTCGTGAATATTGATATTAATCCAATACAATTATTACTATTACATTTATACCAATACAAAATTTATCATTTTATTCACTTGTTAAGTAGTACCTTATTAATTAAACGGAACATTTTTGTCTTCCAAATTATTTGTAAATTAGCAAGTCTAAATAAATGTGTCAATAAATTTAAACTAAATTTCAATCAGATTAAAGTAATTAAATATTCTCCGAAATGCCCTAAACCAATATTCCGCATAAAATGTTTTATAAAGTTTACAACTTGTTTAATCTACAAAGTTATTAAACACCAGCAAAACTCCCGATTCGGAAATAGTTGACAATAATTACAGCGCTATATTGCGAGCAATGTAAATATTAAATTATATATTTTGAGGTAAATTACATAGTGCGCGCCACTATTGTAAATAATAACTTCGTGGTTGGATGATATAATAATAATTGTTTCCTGGCACGGAGAGGAACAACACGTTGTCCTCACCGCTTCGACTCGGAATTATGGATTTTCCCAATGTTCCAGTGTAACGCGGGCTCTTATTCCACGACCCCAACGTGCACCCTTAAAACATTACGACGCAACATTATGTTCAAAGTTTACTGCGCAATTTCAGAATTTCATAATAAATTTTGATTAACATTATGAATTAATTAAACAAAATTAATCATGGTAGATCAGATTTGTTGAATAAGAATCAATCAAAATAAAATACTTTTAAAATGATCTGATTGATACAATGCCTCCACATATCGATTATATTGAGATACACATTTGATAAACCTGTTGAAGGTTTTTCAAGATTTGTTTCCCGGTTCTCATCGTTGGTTCTCATAGAAGCAATGATCCCACGTGCAGCTAGCGCACAAACGAGCCGTAGAGAAGGCGAACATGACTTGCTCGTTGCATGATTTTCGCGGCGCGAACGTGTAATTATAATTAAATTTAATTCGTTACTCTGAGCTTTACTTGCGCCAAACGAAATGTAAAAAGGACGTACATACACTTGAAGAGAGTGTATGTAATGATATACTCATCACGTTAATTACACGCCCTTTCATCAAAGGTGTAACCAACACAAAGGAGACGCTGTAGTCTTGCCTCATTAATGGTCATAATTATTTGAATTACATTGACGCCAATCTACATCTATTTATTGACTGCTCAGAAATATACAAGTAATGAAAATAAATGTTGCATAATATATTTTTTAAGCAAAATTAATTTAGCTAATTAAACTGTACAATTTTAACTTCTAACGCAAATAAACTAATAAAATAAAATTTATCAAAATCCATAATTAAACTTCATTTTGAATTTATTTTATAAAATTTCTTTTGTAGTAATTCATTCTATTCCGTAAAACATGCACAAAGTTGCTAATAATTTCAAAGTATTTAATAAAAAAGTCACTTAATTTTTCAAATTCGTTGAAGAAATAAAAATAATTTCAAAAATAACAGAATCCAAGCAGTTTAATAATAGTAAACAATTATAAAATCCAGTCAACAGAAAAAATAAAATCATTAAAAATATGTCAGACAGAATCAAAACATACCACTACAATGATTAATTTAAAAACTTTTAAATTCTGCCCCTTTTTTGTAAAAAAACAACAAATTAATTTTAAAAAATGTTGTTAAATAATGACAACTAAGTAATTAAATCAGGCCTAATAAAAAAATTGTAAGAATTTGAAAAATTTCATTTAAGTAAAATCCGGCCTACTAAAAACAGAAAACATTTTTGAACTATTTTACTAAATAAATAAAGGCATAATAAAAATCTGAGAACAACAATGCAATTAATAAAATGTAAACAAATAAAGACAAAAAACATATAATTAATAGTAAAAATTTAAAAAAAAAATGTAAAATTTTAATATTTAAAAAATAATTACAGCAAAATCTCTAGTAGTGAACAACTCCTATAAATGGACAACTCTCTTAACAGAACAAATTTACTTGCACCAGCAAAATATATGAAAAGTAGCCTCTATTAAAAGTGGACCCTTTATTTAAAACCTTTATTTTTTCCAAAAAAATTTTCTTTGGTTATTTTAATAAAATTAGGAAAGCATTTTAGAAAAATGTCTATAAAAAGTAAGGAAATAAAATTCTTTTTTTGTTTTTTTCACCATTAATTTTTAGTTAAACGGCTTTTTCGAATACTAAAAAAAATGAATTTTGATTCAAATTTTTTCATTAATTTATGTTTTACCAAATTGTAAAACTTTGGATTTTTTCGTGTTGCGAGAACAGGAATATGTTTTTGCTATTACGAAAATAAATAAAAATTTCAAAATTTAAAAAATTATTTTTCAAATTTATTCCAGAACAAAAGTTTTTTACATTTGATTATTGTAAACAAAAGATTTTTTTTTAACTTTTGGCTTCTACGAAGAAAAATTTATTTATATGCTTCAGCGTTTAAGAACGAATAGAATAAAAAAATTTTAGAAAAATCTTTTTTAATTTTTGAAAAAACCTTGAATGCTGCGCGTATACTCGCCTAACACTATTAATTTAATATTTTTATGGATCCGGCCAAATCCGGTCTTGGATTTGGTTTCGACTTATATTTTTTGTGATGGATCCGGTATCCGGTTCCGGCCACAAAGTAGATCCAGCGACATCACAACTTAAAACCCGTCCGTAAACGTTGCAAAAATTTCGATAAAACTTATTTTAAGTTTTGAATTAAAAAAAACTAATTAAACTAAGGCCAACTAAGCTAAAAGCCCACTTAGTAAGTAGAAACAATTTGTAATTTTTAGAAAATTTTTAGAAAATTTATAAATATTTTCTAAAATTTTCATTTTTTATGTCACCCGCTATATTCAGGTTAGGTTAGGTTAGGTTAGGTTAGGTTAGGTTAGGTTAGGTTAGGTTAGGTTAGGTTAGGTTAAGATAGGTTAGGTTAGGTTAGGTTAGATAGAATTAAGTTCTCTGGTTGCCAAGAGATAGATGACCAGGACAAACGGAAATTGTTCTGTTATGAGAGTTGTCTATAATAGAGCCGCACATTGAATTATATCTAACCGGATTATTATCGTAATCGATGCTGGTAAACAAAAATAACGAACTTCATTGTTAGGCACAGATGCCAGCGTACGATGTATCAATCTCTCATTCTAACAAATGGTAGAGCGCAGCACTAATATATTTTAATAATCAATGTAAAGTAAAAATGTAGTGCGCACATTTAATTTAATGAGTAAGAAGAAGATAATAAGCAGCTCTTTCTAACACAATACTTCACAACAAGAAACTAAGCTAAAAAAAGACTTATAATTTCTGCTTGTTAATTTTTGGCAAATTAAACTATTAAGTTTATTGCCTAAAAGTAATCAAAGAGATTGCTAAAAATGTGTGGGAAGATGACTATAAAATCGCGTCAGAAAAGCTCCAGAGTTATTGTTCTTCTTGAATGAAGACGTCAATCAAATAGAACAAAAACAGATCGCCGACGAGTTTTTTTGCCAAAAACAATCCAACAGAAAAACCGTTCATTAACGTACAAAAGAAAAATATACCCTTGTTTACAAAAGTTGAAATAAAAAAAGTCGCGTGTAAGTTAAAATGCAACAAAGCTAACAAGAGTAATGACAAACTCATATCTAGAGCAAGTACTAAAGCTCATGAACTATTACCAAGATAGTGGCACATTAAAAAAAACGAGCAAAAAAGGTGGACAATGACTACAAGGAAGTTAACTACTACTACATAACGCAACTCGTAGAATACAGATGTTTCGTTAGTTACCTCAAACGATTCAAGATCCGAGAAAGCGACAAATGCCTACAGTGCGATACATAGCCTCACACGTAATATTCGAATCTGAACATTTGAGAATCTCAAAATAAAAACGACAACAGTGGTAAGAAAAAAATCCTAACAGACAATTTTAATTGTCTCGAAAATAAAAACAACAGCGAATATGTATATTCTACATAATCACGAGTCAAAAGAAAGAAAGAGAAAAAAGAAGTACCATTTCCATTTCTCTATTTCTTTTTTTCTTATTTGTCTAGAACTGAATTAGAAAGGAATAAAATGTTTAGAGCCGATAGCAAAGCAATGCTTACGCGATTCCATTACATCATCAAAGGAGAATGGACTTCTACATTATTTTTAGGCCAGTTTTGGCCCATATGCTGCTTTTGGCCACAATTTCGGTTTTTGCCAAAAATAGACCCAAAACTATTATTTACTTAAAAAAATTAAAAAGGCATTGTTGAATGGACAATTTGAGTTTATTATTTTTAAATCTTGCTAGTCGATCAAAAATATGTAAAAAGGGAATTCTTTCAATCTTATTCGTTTATTATCTGATTATAGTTTTTGCTTTATTATTACTACAGAAAAACAATAAATTCTTTTTCATTTTCGATTTTTTTGTTTCCAAACAATTTTGTTAGTAGTAAAATCCAAGTTTTGTAAATAATGGTCTTATTTATTTGATAGTCTTTTGATAGCCAACTAAAGACTTAATTATTAACACAAGTAGTTTTATTGGCTACTTTCTAAATAATTTTGTACCTATCTACAATCGATTCTAAAAATAAAGTGATTCCTGTTAAATCGAAGTCATTTATAGTTATTTAATCTAAGTTGAATAATCTGTTACAGAGCTGAAAAACTACTAGATATGCTGTAATATTTTTGTCAATGTCAATTTAAATAAATATTAAATTAACTACATCGGTGTCGGTTACGGTTTCGGCCAAAACTAGATATTTGGTTTCGGCTGAAAATAGAGTTTTGGTAGATCACTATTATTTTACAATATTTAGAATAAACTCATAATTTTTTTGTAATATTCGAAAATTTGTCAGCATTTCAAAAAACTTCATTAAAAATCACATAATTAATCAAATTTAATTTCTTAAACAAATCATTTTATTTCAAAACGTATAAGTATAAAATATTCACTTAATTTCCAAAAAGTTGAAATAATTTTACAAAATCCTATAGAATCTTATAAATATTTTACAATATTTATTAAATTTGTTATAGTTTGTAAAAAACTGAAAAAACAGAATTTATAGTAATAATTTTTTTTAACAGTCTGAAAAAAGTACAATTATTTTACATAAAAAATAGTAATTTAATCAACAATAATTCTTAGTTGATGTTTCAATCGGTGAAAGTTCCGACCGCAATAGTTGAATAATTAATTGTTTATAAATGCACATAAACGTGCAATTGATGGGTAGAAATTTTCAATTTAATCGTAGATTATTAATTTAATAACTCCGCAACCGTAAAGATATTTTAATGCATCTGATATTTATATCGCAATAAACTTCGTACAACCATTAAAGCGAATTGTCAATAAATAACCGAACCGAAGGGCATCTGAAGAGACTTTGACATCAATCGCGAGATACCAACAATAATGCTAATAATCATGTATATTTTATTGTTTTCTTGTAAATAACATTTTCTATGCAAAAATATGTAATAAAGCAAGGTGTTGAGATAATACCGAGAAATATTTGAAGAACGTTCCAAAATATTACTGCAATATCAACGTTTGCAAAATATAGAAGGTATCAAAAAAATATTAAAAAGAAGAAAATATCCTAAAATAATTGTAAAAAATGTCACAGATAAATGTCGGGAAATAGTAAATTTAACAAAGTAATTTGTTTAATTTTGTTAAATAAGGAAAAATAAACAAAAATAATGAATTTAATTATTGTTGTTGAATGAAGAATGACAAAAACAGTATTAATATTTAAGAAATAAACAGACAACAAAAAAAACAAAGAAATAGAAAAGAGAGAACATATATAAAATAAATGTAAATTCAATTGAGAAAATTAAATTAAAGGATAAAAATTGACTGATGCTAAATCAAAATATCAAATTTAACAAAGAATATACTAATAATAAGTGTGCAAAATAGATATTAATATATATATATATATATATAAACTTCAAAAAGGTCAAAATTCTTTCCAAAGAAGAAATACTTAAATCTCATTAAATACACCGGCTGAAATCTACTTGATCTTCATCAAGCATACTAGCTTCGCTCACTTGACTCTTATACTCGGGTTAGTTCGATAAAGAATTACACTTTACTGACTTGGTTATACATAAATATATGAATATTAAAATGCCTCACTTATTCCGTGAACAATACTTTTTGTCCACAATATTAGAAAGGATACCTATTGTATCTGTGTTTTCTCAAGTATAATGATATGCATTATCCGTACACGCATTAATCACAAGGGATGGACCATTATTCACTGACAGCAATCCGTCAAAATTATACAGCAATACAATATCTATATTAATTTACATATATAGAGATTAAAAATCTCCTTTTCCTCTATATAGAGAAAAGTATTAGATTAATACCAAATGCATGTATGCATGTATGCATGTATGCATGTATTAATTTATGTATGTATGGGTGTTTGCGTGTGTGCGTGTGTGCGTGTGTGCGTGTGTATGTATGTGTGTGTGCGTGTGTGTGCATGTGTGTGTCACGCATAACTCAAACAGTTTTTAAGGTATTTTTCTGAAATTTAGGGAATCAGTTATAAGTAAGCTCTAGTTTTGTCGCCCAAAAATTTGATTTGAACATAATAACAAATAAATTGGTTAATTCTGTAATAATTTAACCCTAAAAATTGAATTACATTAGTTCTAGATCGACATTTTAATACCTAACTTATAAAAACGTATTAGAAATGTCAAAAAAGGATTTTGTCAATTTACAAGATAGCTATATCTATCCTAACCTAACTTAGTTGGCAACACGTGGTATAGAATTTTTCTTCAAAAATCGCCATAAACGGCTTCGATTTGAACACAATGACAAATAAAGAGGTGAAATTGTGTAATTCCGTAATAATTTAACCCTAAAAAATGAATTAAATTAGTTTTAGATCGACATTTTAATACCTAACTTATAAAAACGCATTAGAAATGTCAAAAAGAAGGATTTTGTCAATTTACAAGATAACTATGAAATTTATAACAAAATTTCAAATAAAGTAACTTGTACATCTCCAAAATACAAAAAAGATAGAAATTTATTAATTTTCTGTTTTTATAACAGTAACAATGCTATTATTACCCTCCTCAAAATCAATGCCATACCCAATGAATAAGGTTAGATTCGTAAAACGTGAGAATTGGTATTGTGTGGTGGCGTTTGCTTTAGATAGTAACGGCAGAGGCTAATAAAGGGTGCGTTACTTCTCTTAGTTCGACGTAAAACGTACGTCAACATGACGTTATATTTACAAATATCACCAAAAAATGACGTGAATAAGACGTGACTCTGCTGGCTAGGTTGCGGACCTATTAAATTTCCACAACAAGTTGGTCCGGTAAAAACCCGCTATGACAAGCCATAGGCATACCAGCTGCAACTATGTAAAGCATAAATCAAAAACAAAACAAAAATATGTCATATGTATAAGATAACAAAAGGAAATAAAATAATTTCTTATACAAATATATTTAAATTCGTTTTGATTGGTTAAGTTGGTAAATTTTACTTCAAAAATCGCGATAAATGGTCTCGATTTGAACAGAATAACAAATGTAGTTGCTCAATTCTATAGAAATTTAACTCTATAATCAATTAAATTAGTTTTAGATCGATATTTTAACATCTAACTTATAAAAACACATTATAATTGTCAAAAAGAAGAATTTTGTCAACTTACAAAAAAACTATGAAATTTATAACAAAATTTTACATAAACGAATTTGTAGATTTCTAAAATCTGCAAATTTTGATTTTTGTTTCATTCAAAAATTCCAAAACACAGAAAAGATACGAATTTGTTACTTTTCTTCCTATAGGAGAAAATAAAAACCAATAGATGGCGCTTTTAACATGGCGAAAAAAAAACCCACGTGATCGGTGTCAGTCGAAAATATAAATAAAAATTATATAGAATCGAGGCAAACGAACATATATCGATCCATCTTTAGTTTTATACTATCCTCCACCAACACAAGCCAACATTCTACTTATCTTATCAAATTTCGAATTATCATCTTTAACGTAAAGAACTGATAGCGAAAATATATTGTTGGGGGAAAAGTTTTAGCACACATTGCGACCTATAGTTTATGTATATATTCAATCTATAAAATCAATATTTATTTGTCGGCGCAGCCCCCCCCCCCTACAAACGATCGCAAAGTGTTAATGTTTTTTCTTCAAGCTGTGCTTTACGTTATTCAAAATATTTATTACAAAAACATTAAGAAGAACCAATTCATTTAGAACAATTCCATTATTTGACTCATATTTCGATTTTTTAAGGCAAAAGGATTACATTAAACAAAAATCGGTATGTACAATATATTAAACATACATTTCTTTATCTAATTCTAATATCTTATTTTTAAAAATATTATAATAACGACGAAATTGAATGAAGTGCTGATAAATTTATAAAAATATTTAGAAAATTCATCGATAACTAATTCAATTCCGCCGTTATAAAATTTTTAAAAACTAAATTTTGGAATTTGATGTAGATATGTATGTTTAATACATTGTGCGTGTTGAATTTTTTTTTTAATTGAGGAAAATATTTGGATTATTTGCAATTTTTTTAACTTTATTTAATAAATAATAAATTTCGATATGTAAAAAATAAAATTTTACGGCTTTATAGGACGTTTACTTAAAATTATTTATTTAATTTGATGGGACATATATTTGCAAATGTTTCGGGTGCGAACTACGGCAACCCTTACTTAGTGCTGAAAATTAATTTAATAGATAAAAAATACAATTATAACAAAGATAAAAACAAACAAAAGAACAAAATAAATGAGCATCTAGAGATGCAGTGATGAAAAAAAAAGAGTTAATATATCAATAAAGAAATTACATAAAATTGTAAAAAACAACAACAAATAATCTATTTGGCGTATGTACACACATAAGAACAAAAAGTTACCGAATTATCAGCATTTATTGTGGTGGGAGAAAACAGAAAAAAATTAACTATTATTATTAATTATTACAATCATTTTATGATTGAATTAAAATGTATTAGACAGGACCATGTTAAAAATATGTGTAAAGCGGACTAGCAGTCAATGTTTAAAACGGGTATATAAAATTTAATAATAATTGACCTATTATCAAATATTGATTACTTTTTTATACATCTAATAGAATTTCTAAACGAAAATAATATTGGTATTTAAAAAAAAATTAAAAAACAATTTTTTTTTAAAAACTAACAATCTCTTAACTATTGTTTCCAGTGCAAGATCTCCCTCTTGTGTATGTAAATATCTGCGACGGATCTCGCAAAACTATTATCCCATATGTGTCTCAGTCTTTTTTTAAGATAAAATTTTAAATAATAAATATAATTAAAAAAAGTATTGGTATTGGTTTATGTTAACCCGCATTCATTAAATGCAAAATAAAATTTCATAAAATTTATTTGCATATTACAATTTTTCCCTTTTTTTAGTTAAGAACTAAGAAGTGAAAACTAAAAATAAATAAATAAAATGTAATGGGTGACGACTAATTATTGAATAATAATTATTATTGGGGGGAGTTGTTCTGAACGTTTTCCGAGTTTGTATTTGATTTCAATTTAATTAAATTATGGTAGACAGCACTTAAGTTTTCACTGTTTTTGTTAAAATTGCAACTTATGTTATTATTAATGTGTAACATCTCTAATTAAACGTTTTTTATAATTGTTTTCTATATCTAGTATTTTTGTCTTTTTAAAATTAAATTGATGGCCAAATTCGGTAATAGGACAAACCGGTTTTGTTGGATACAGAATTGCAATCACGTTTGTGTAATAATAATAATAATAATAATAATAAATTGTCTTTATTTCTTACGAAATTACAAAAAAACATAGATAAACATAAATTTAAATGAATATAGCTATGTAAGAAAATCACAAGGTAAAGTTCAGCATATTCCCTAAAAGAATTTTGCTGCTTTTACACTTATACCTTGGTAAAATAAAGTAGTAAAATTTAGGCGTTTTTGTCTATATTTCACAAACATATCAGCAACAAATAATAAATTCTAAGATATCACAAATCAAAAATACTGCCCACCGTGTCTCATTAGCCAAATTATTATCTGTTTCTTTTTAGAAAAATCCCATATTTATTTTTAAAAAAATTCAATAGTCTTTAAAAGTTTTATCTAAATTATTATATAGTTGCGTAATTTTGAAACTAATAGATAATCTAAACAAAACAGTATTATGTGCAGGTGGTGTTAAG
>JARJEC010148896.1:0-14882 GCA_030264575.1 Tachinus sp. AB-2021 | reverse complement strand
AACATATAATTTGTTTTTTGCAACTTTTGAGTAGAGGAGTTAGTTATCACGGATTAACGACAAACTTTGTTATGATTACCTGAACCGGCATATCAGCCTAACCGGTTTTAGAGGGAACAAATAGGGAATCATTTCACAAAAGAGATGATGGAAATATTTAAAGTTTGAACAGGAACATTTGCGAGAAATTAAAGAAATGGAGAAGCGAAAGGAGGGATGAACTAGAAGATTTGTTAAAAATTGCACCGATATGATAAATGGAACAAGGTCGGCTGCTGGACGAAGGAAATTGTGACAAAGGCAGTACAAGGGGTTGCCTATTATTTATTCAGCACATGTTGCGATTGGAATTTTTTTATTATTAATTTTGTTAATAAGTTATTTATTAGCAGCGAACCGTTCCGATGTTTCGAAGGTGTTAAATCAATTTAACATTGTCGCAACAAAATAACATATGTATTATATTACAGTAACGTGTAGACACAAAGTTACGCGGTTTTCATACAGCTCTAATAAATAGCGTTTACAAGTGAGTAACATAATATATTTACAATGTATATATTTAAAAAATACTGCATAAATAAAATATTATATTTTTAAAACTAGAAAAAAGGAATTAATGGCTTAATTAATTTAGATTGAATATATTTAAATATAGATTATGTATGATATTTAGACGAAGATGTGGTTTAATGTTGTTTATTTTCCGACTAGTTTTATAGTAGTTTATTAAGTGTAGGTGTTATTAATATGTATATGATATTTTATGATCGCATATTTACCTACATTTAAAGTTTACTTATTTAAGTATTATATGTTTTTTTACTTTGTTTTCCAGATAAATTGATAACCATGCAGATAGTGAACAATTTTATATATAAATGTATTTATAAATTATAAATTGAATTACTTACTTTTATTATGTAAATATTAAGAAATAATAACCTGTATACATAAGTATTGGTAATGTTTTCCTTTGGTTGCTTAAAAATATTATTGTTGAATGTGTTTTAAATGTAATCTATGTCAAAAATGTTATTCAAAATATGTATATTGCTGAGTAATGCATACTCATCGGAAGCTTGAAAGCCCATCCTTAAATCCAGTCTGTAGATTGCAAAGATTATTAATTGAAATGCTCACAATATTAAGAGATTAGTAAACTCTATTAAAACGAGCAGAGCTGGAATATAAATATATTCGCTTAAATTACAAATTGTGTTCTTTTTTTTTCGTTGAATCGAATTGTTGGTGATTTCCATAATCCAAAGTGATTCGAAGTTAAAGCATATGCGAGCTGTCTAGATAATGATGGGACACCGAAATGAAAGTCCTTTGTTCGGAAATGTCGGTTCTGTTTATTCCGTTTTAATAAGCGCGCGTCGCATTCAGATGAGACAGACGTGTGATATGTGGGGCTGCTCGCCTGTGGTCCTTATATGAGCAGCGTAGATCTTAGACTGCTACCTGTCACTCAGCGACATACACATCCGTCACTCGCCACCATTATTATCAGTGACTGCGAACATTATAGACTTTTCGTTCTTTTTTAAAGTATTCCAAATAATCGATAATTTCCAAAGATTGCATTTATAAATTTTTAAAGTTTTAATTTTATTTTTTTTTACATTATTGATTTCTCGAAAATATCTAAAATAAACAATTGTGTTGTATTTTTAGATTAAATTAATTAACAACAATAAACAATAGTTTTAATTTTGTTTTTCATAATAATTTTTGCACTGATAGTAACATAAATCGAAATATAAATAAATTAAAAATTTAAAAAGTTTTAAATAAAAATAACTAAAAAGTAAACTTGAAATAGAAAGATTTAAATGTATAATTGAGTCAAGATTTTCAACAACAAAATTAAATATGAAAATGAAAATTTAAACTTGTAGTAAAAATAAACCTTGTGCAAATTTTTTAATTTAATAGTCAATGATTACTGCACACTTCACTGCATACCCTGAAATTGAATAATATGATTATTAAGCTATATTTTAGCTTATCTTATAAATAATATGAAATCGTTGATTTTTTTGTGCTAAAATATACATGGTACTGCACTAATTTTTACTTTGTTAGAAGTAAACAATAAAAAGTAGTGTAAATCACAAGCATTTTTTAAATAATACTTTTATGTGGTGGATTCTCTTTTTTGGTGAAAATGCATTAAAAATAAATTTTGACGCGAAAAAGAAAGCAGATGTAAATTTGATGAGTGGAATTGAGATGGAGCAACATCAATATAAACAAATTGAGCTTGACAAGTTAATTAATAATATTGGTGGCGCATGGCGAAGGGCCTGAGAGACTGTCTACGTTGCTATGGGTTCGATTCACGCGATTAATTTTTTTATGAAAATTGAAAAAGTTTTAGTTTGCTTTGTGATCCAAGCAAGCACACTTTCTTAGAGGTCAAATTGTTTACAAGAAACAGATTAATTAAAAGAACTATAGCAACATTTGTTCTTTGTTAGCCATTCTATAATAATTAGTAGTAAAGTGCTCTTTTTTTAATTTTGATTTGAGATTATTGACCGATATTAGAAGTCAATACACTTTGAATTTTTTCCGTAAATTTAGAAGTTTTGTCCTAAATTCTTGGTGCACACAACAATCCGACAAAATTGGTGATATACAGCTTTTTTTAATATAACAATAAAATCTAGTACATTTTTTGAGAAAATTCTACATTTTTAAATATTTCTTTATACATTTTTTGAATTTACTTAATAATTTGTAATGTATTACGAAAATATTTTATTAAGATGTTTGTTACAATTGACATTTCGTACGTATCTTCTACGTCGTTTACACAAATATAATTTTTTATTATTATTTTGCAACATTTGTGCAATTTTCTAACATGTTACTGCATGCTTTGTAAATAATAAATAAATTAACACATTTTTCTGCATTTTAAAAGCTTTTATCGATATTTTAAAGTATTTTACAACTATTTTGAAATATTTTCTATTTCTTTCACATAATTTTATTTGAATAATGAGATTTTACTTTTATTGTTGACATTTATTTTATTACGATTACACTACTCGTCGGTTTTGAAAATAAAAAATGTTTTCAAATATTTTTTATTTTCAACATATTGGCGAAAACGATTTCTTAAAAAGATACAGGGTGTTAAAGATTTTTATAATCTATGATAATCTATTAATTAATGTAGTATACAGTAAATTGACAACAAAAGTAACTAAGCACATTACATTCTCACGCGGTGCGCCAGAGGTGTGCGGAAGAGCAATCTCACTAACTTTTTCAAAGATTTAAGTAAAGATCTAATAATTTGAGATTCTTCTGTTAGGAAAAATGCTGAAAAAAGACAATTGCTATTTAATAACGGAGACTTGCAAACAATTATTGGTTATTTATTATAGCTGCTGTCTCTCAAAATCAGGCTACTTGATCTCAAAAATGAATACTTTAGTCACGCTTAATATAGTTTTGTTTGGCACTGTAATGCTAAGGTGTATTAGGTTAATTGTTTTAACAACAAGAAATGAAAATAATTTGCTAATTTATTTACACTTCATTATTACTGACCCTATAATAGTGGAAATAATTTAAAATAAAATTAAAGACAATCTTGACATCTAAATGGCTTTTTCTTTTAAGTTGGAATATTTTTTGGAGCATTTAATGCTGAACATTTAGTGCTAAACAAATAATCATTATAGAGATCATCGTAGTGGCACCAAACGTGCTCAACAATAGATAACGTCGCGTAATCTTGACTTGGGATGTGGTTGATTTGCAGTTGTTAAATTCTATGAACAACACATTTTTTAATACAGCCTGCACTAGAGGACCAGCTTTTTTGTGGATCGGTAAAACAATGTTAAACAAATTTATTGAGATTACTATTCAAACTTGACATCAATTTCTGTTGATGGCAGGTTTGATTTTGATATAGTTTTACAATTTGTTAATATTTTTTGATTTTTGCATAGAGAAACGCATTTTTTGCGATCCACAAAAATTACTGAACAACTGAGTTGTTTGCAGTGTTAATTATGGTAAAATATTATTCTAAGCAATATTTTGGTTTAGCTATGCAACTAGCAATGATTTAAATTTTTTTATTAAAACACTCGGTATTTTATATTATTTTTAACTGGTTGATATTTTTCTTGAAAATACATCCCAAATTGACAACGAATGTCTCAGAATAAACATTCTGC
The DNA here is from genome assembly GCA_030264575.1 of Tachinus sp. AB-2021. NCBI lineage: Eukaryota > Metazoa > Arthropoda > Insecta > Coleoptera > Staphylinidae > Tachinus > Tachinus sp. AB-2021. Next base: position 10,674 of record JARJEC010148896.1, on the reverse strand, counting down.
ATATATTATGAATTTAATAAAAACAATTAAACAAAAATTGTACAAGAAATGAAATAATATTAAAATATTATTTGTATAATTTATATAAACGTCACTGACGATGCTAGAAAGTGGCGAAACCGGTCTGGCATAAGAATAAATAAAAATATATCATACAAAAGTATATTTTTACAACCACCATAATTAAAATATTAGATCTTTTAAAGTGAGCAATTTTGTTTAAAACAATATTTTTGATATTTTAGCAGATATAAGGTGGACATTCTGAATAATGAATAACTAATAACTTAAATGATATTTGCTAAATCTCGGGACATAAACAAATTTATAATCTACAGTATGATTATAAAACGAGTCATATTTCATAAAATATATATATAAAAATATATTTTCGTCAATTATGAATATCTATCTCTATAGTGTGAGATATATTTCAAAATTGTGGTTGAATAGAAGTTTGATATAATGGGGAACAATTTAGCGCAATTCTGATTATATCCCTTTTTATTATTGGCTTGGCTGAAAGCTATATATATATATATATATATATATATATATATATATATATATATATGTATATATATATATATATATATATATAACGATTATTAACCCTGTTGCATTTCTGAAAGAATACAATTTTAATGCCTGGAGGAATATGTAAATTTGCTAATACATGGATTATACAATATTTGAGTATTGAAAGGTAGACGGTACAATGTATGGTTATTCAATTGAGTATTGATTGATATGCAATCTGATTTGTGTATTTGTTCGCATAGTTGATTTTCAGATATGCTGAATTAAGTATGCGAATTTAGTCGTGGAGCGGCGATAGTCCTGTTTATTCAATATCAATGTCGATGGTGTATATATTACCGATGTCTCCTCTCGCGTCTCCCACATATTCGGCATTCCGCCATTTTGCGTAAATTCCAAGACGACTGTTACTTCCTTTTTATTTGACTGCTTTCTATCAATAGGACGTTAAGACACTTAAAAGGGATGTATGAATGCATAAGGACTCATCTGTTCAAGTAGCATCGCTTCTTTCTCCAGACGCTTCGTGTCGTATTACATGTATGAGACGGGGAGACTTGTTTCATTAAATATTTTCAATTTAACTTTAGACTAAATATGATCGTAATGGTGTGTCGAATACGCTGCCGACGACACGGTCTGAGAGTTGGCGCGCGGTCCGTTCTCTTATTTAATTAAATCCCGTCGGACCGGAAGTAAGTTTGCGTTGACACATCCGCGCACCCTTCTTCTTCCTTGGGCCACCCCTTAATTAATACTTGCAGTAGATTGGCGCTGATGACGACAGAATGCGCGCGCTGGACCAACCCTTAACGAATACGCCCTTAATTAACAGCTTCATTAACGCGCGCCACTGTTTCATCATTGGCGGAAACAAGTTTCCTCGGCGCCAAATCGTCTTTAATTACTCAAAGGGTTGATGATTATCTTTACCCTCTCATTTGAGAGACGCCTCGCACAATCGTATCGTTTGGGCATCACAAACATGCGCAAGCTGGCACTAATTAAAAATTCCACTAATCGGAAAATTTCTGATTAAATTCACTCCACCCAGTACACTCATAATTAAAATTGCTAGGCATCCCAATGGATCTTTCTTTTTATATTCTGAATATGCCATCCGCATTAACCAAGACTAAATACCATGGCATGCAATAGAGTTTTGCATAAATTATATTTTTAATGCTTTTCCTGCCGGTAGGTTGCCACCCCTGCCGCTAAAGCGCGAACGTCGGTTTTTTTATTCTATTATTACAGCAGGACTAAAATCCTTGCGCGTGCGAGAGTTGCACACCCGGCGACGAGCGTGTACCGTTCCTGCTGCCATTCTTAGGCTATTTTTATTTCTGCTTACGCGTCAACCTTATATATTTATTTCATTAGAATTGATTCAGATATATTATTAAACTTGATTTTATTATGAAATACATTTAAATTTATAATCAAAATGAAATAAACAGCAATAACTAAGATTGTTTATATTGATTATAAATGCAATTACATTAATATAAAATATTATGGAAAGTTGAATGGGAACATGATTATATTTTAATAAACTCTTTCTGTCCACAAGAATGGTTGGTAATCATTTTAATAGTCAATAAATAATACATTTATATAACAAAAGAAGATGCAGTTAAAGGCTATGAATATTAAAATTTTTAAGAATCTTGGGAATTTTTGATTAGTGTGTAGCTTTATTGTACTTCGGTTGCTTCTTGATTTTGTTTCTTACAGCTGTAATATAGATTTACAAACTATTAACCTAGGAAACCATTTTCTTGTATTTGAATTTATTTTCAATTTTAAGTTTTATAACTTTTTTGTGGCAGTTAACTTTTTTTATGGATTGAACAATCGATGAATGTAAAAAGACTTCTGTAATCCCCTTTTATAAGATTTTCTATACTATTCAATTATTATATGTCCCGCACGGATTTACATGGACGAACAAGTTTAATTTTCAGAAATGTTTGTAACGTAATGTTATTTTCAATTTAATAATTTTTAAAATATTTTTTTATGCCAACAACATCCCAATACAAGAAATTTAACACTTTATCACATTATTGAAAATGATTTGATTTATGGGCTTTTACAGGGTGATTCAGACTATCCGCATGGATTAGATATTATGAATAAATACTTGGATATTTTTATATAAATTTTTGCTTTATTAATGCTTCCCGATTCTGTAAAATTCACATCGAAATACGTCTTTCAACTCTTTCAATGTTCGGGGTTTATTTTCATAGAAAATTCTACAAAACGAATTTACAAGCCGTTGCGTCAGAAGAGTGAGGCGGTTCTAACCTCCAATTAGAACTGTTTCTGAAAAATCTTTTTAACTATGATGTAAAACATAAACAATCATCATTGAGATTTTTGCTCCACAGTGACTAAAATTTCCTACGGAATAGAATGACTCTGTACTGGTTTCTATCAATCTTCTAGTCGCTGTGTACTGCACGTTTAAAAACCATATGAATCACTTTGCATAAATGGCATAAATAGTATTTAAATTGTTGCTTACTTTTTTCAGATGCTATCTTCTTGTAATCATGATACCATGAAAACCTAAATGTTTTTGCTATCAAACGACATCAAGAATATCTGTTTTAACAAATATTAAAAATAAGTTTTTTGTTATATAAAAACTTAATACGTTAAACTTCTAAAAATTTTGATTTATTTATAAAATTGACTAATAAATAAAAATTTGCAAAAATATACAGGTGGTTTTGTTTAAAATTACAAAAATTTTAGCTGTACAGTAGAATCTTTTAATGTATTTTAACTCTTAAAAAATTTATAACAAAATATTTATAAGTATACGTATTTCAGTTGGAACCTTGTAATGAGTAATTTTGCAGTAATATTTTAATGGCTTCATTTTTTCTAACAATTTGCACACTTTACTTGATATTATTAATACTTTGTGATATTTTACAACAAAATTGACTTTACATCATTATTTTATAATGTATTTCACAACGAGTCGAACAAATTTATTTGGTATTTATGGACGTTTTCTTAAAGATGTGCACAGTTTGCAAAACAATATTAAACCTTTCATAATTTTCTTTGCATTTTTAACTCTTTTTAACTTTTGAGAAACTTTTTTTAACGATAACAATTTTCGATTTTAATATAAATTTTCTATATTTATATTTCTTGCAATTTTTTGAACATTCCAGAAATATTTTTTTAATTTTCTATTTTTGTCACCACTTTTCGATTTTTTCACTTTGTTCCATTTGAGAGATATTATAAAAATTTTTTTAGAATTACATTTGCATTAATTACATTTCTCGACATCTTAAATGTCATTTAAAATATTTCGCTATATTTTGCAAACGGTTCGTAATATTTATTGCATCACTTTTTGATATTTATAAATATTTGGTAACAATTCATCTTATTAAAACTTTATAATAATGTTGGGCAAAAATAATTTTACAATAGTTTATTAACTTTTTTTATTGTTTTTTCATATTCCTAGTTTCTCGACTATTTTTAGCATTTTACAAACCTATGGCCTTATAGAACTGTCTAGAAAATCAATTAATTTACCGGCAACCGTCTTACCTTAGCGTACATACATAAAAAAAAATTCGGAACTTAGGAATTCGGAATCTAGAGCGAAAATAAATTATATTCACTTAACGTATAATTGAGTAAAGTAATAAATATTGAAGGATAATATCTCATATTGCGGATTATTGCAAACAATTGATCTAATCAATTTTTTGCCATTAAATTAACAACTTCCTGCAAAGTAAATTTTACACCTCGTAATCGATTATGTAATCAATCAAAATAATTAATTAATTAAATTAATGGCAACGTTAGTTACACTATTGAAATGTTTGCAGAGTTAATATTAACAATCTGCAATCAACACTTTTATTGCCCTGTAATAGATTTAGCAATACAATTTCTAACCACAACTAAATATATTACCGTTTAATAATACAAAGGGAAATTGAAAACAAATTACAATTAATAATTCAATAATTCATTGCACATTTTGTATTAAAGGTTCGGCGTGCTTTAGCTCTGCGTCATTTTACCTTAAATATTAAAGGAAAAATATGGGGACTTTCGACTCAAGCAAAATATTAAAACAGGGATGCTGAATGAAAATACCGAACGAGCGGGCCCGCCTATGTGCTTCGGGACGATGAATGCGGATGCTTTAATTTTAAGTTTCCGGGGTGGAGAGAAATTAATGAGGAAAATTCTGATTAGTGGAAATTTTAATTAGTCCAACTCGCGCATGTTCATCAAATGTAACGTTTTGATTGCGCGGCGTCGACAAATGAGAACGTATAATGAATATCTTCAACCCTTTGGAGCAATTAAAACACAAAACGTTGCGCCGTCGCAGATTACAGCGTTAAAATCAATTAGTTTGTCTTATGATTGTGTTAACTTTGTTTAATTGATTTCCTATTTTGTGCAATTCAAATATAAATTCCAATTTTTAATGGACAAATAAACTTTATCTATTATTATGAAGATGCACAGCTAAGAAGTAAGTTAAATTAAGTTAAGATATTCAAACTATATTTCGGTTTAAAGTTGTTAGACGTTTTTTTTACTTGATCATAATTATGTATATATTCGTATTTTGTAGTTTTGTTTATTTATTGCAAATACTGTACTTTGGGAACAACTTGAAGCAGTAGAATAAATTGGTTTGCATAATTAAAAATGAAATAAATTAGTGAACAAGTAAAAGTTATGTGAATATTTCTATTTATATGAAAGAACGCGTTCTAACATTTTTTTTACAATTCTAAGTAATCAAGCTGAGAAATGAAAAACTTCCAATCTTGTGGTGGGTGTACGATATACTAATAATTTTTTACATATTTTACAAATATTATGTCAACATTCGGGATATTTGGTCACACTTAGTGAAAAGTAGACTTAACTTAACTCTACTCTACTGCAACAAAAAACTCTGGAACGAGATCGGGGCACAGAGTCTAGATCAAAACAAAAAGTTGTAATATCTCATCCCATAAATGTTCGATTTGGTTTACATTGGGATTATATGCTGACCATCCCATAACCAGAGAACCGATTTCTGTAATGTAATCTTGCGATTTACTGTATGTGGCTTTGCATTACCGTGCATAAAAAGAAATTTGTTATCAATGTGGTCTACGTAATGTTTTCATTCTGAAAATTATAAAATTAAAACCCCACAAATATAATAAGAAAAGTATTTTATTCAACTTATCTTAATCATAAACCATATCTATTTCGACATCTATATGGTTTATGAATAGGATAAGTTGAATAAAATACTTTGTTATTATATTTATGGAGTTCTAATTTTATAATTTAATGAATGAATATTGTTGAATTCCACCATATTCGGACATCAAATATTGAATTTTAACCTAATATATTACTACTATAATCTCCTTAATGTACCTGGTACTCGTTAAACTTTCTCTCCTGTGGTCACTGTTACACCTACGAATGACAGGTCAGTTTGTACTTTTACATTTGTTTGTCATATTATGATCCTTTAACGAGTTGTGTCTGAAAATTACGGTGAATGATATAATAAAAACACGAAAATTAAATATATACGATAACTACTTTTAGTTCATAGTCATCATCGGACATAACACACTTTTTATAGATTCTAAAAACTATTGGAAAAACTTTTTTTAGGAATCGGTATCATGACTCGTGGCTCTAAATCTCCTTGAGGTTTGCAAACCATATAAGTTTTATGGTTTCCTTATGCGGCCCGGGCCATACACGATCAAATAAATCTCACAAACTTGCTTGAACAACCGTTTGTTAAAATTTATTTGAGCGTGTATGTGATGTGTTTGATCAAATTAAATGGTTTGTTCAAGCTTCGCAAAAAGATTGAAGAGACGTTCGGCCGGCTTAATTAAAACGTTAAAATATGCTTGAGCCTGTATGGGCTATTTTAAGCCGACTTTGTTTCTTTCCGTCACACGCGATATTGTTTTGTTGATGTATGATTTTTCAACTCGCACGAAAGTGCCATGAGATGAAAGAAGTTTTAAAATAATTTGACGGACTTTTTTGAAATATAAAGCAGCGAACCATACTCTTATTATCTGCCAATGGTTACGCCATACACGTTGTTTTATGCACTTTTTCTCTCTGTCCCTAGCTATTAATAGAGCAGCAACAACCAACACACCACTTGTCGAATTTATTCTTATTTATAATAATATAATAATATTCTGCAGCGCAACCTCTTATGCCTTTCAATTAGAACTGATCAAATGGGTGTTGTAGTAAATTTGTCGGTTTTATTTGAGCGTGTATGTATGGTTCGCATCAAGACGAATGAACAAAAAGTAGTCACTAGGAGCAAAATCTGGAGATTATGGTACATATTGCAAGACAGTCAAGCCACGTTGAAGCAATAATTCGCGCCAAGAATGTTTGTATGCGATATTGCATTGTCAAGCAGTGCAGTAACATGAAAAATAGCTCGGGATGTATTGCAACAAATATTTAAATAGATCTAGGTAGAAAGCAGTATTTTCTCAGCAAGAACAAATTTCTTGGATAACTTGTCTTTTTATGAAAAATGCGATCTTCACGTGACTTTTTGTTTGTTGTTGAGAATAAGGTGGCTACCATTCCATTGATTGTTTCTTTGTTTTGAGGTTGTACTTGTAACACCAAGATTCGTCTCCTGTGACAATTTAGCCAAAGGACAAAATTCAATGTTATGTCGTTACTTCATAGCTGTTGGACCACTACTACGTTGTCTATAAATATTATAAATAATAGAGGACGTAAAGATCTACCTTATGTAGTAATGAATTATTTTGATGTTGCGGCCCGTCCATACGTAGTTGGTTAGTTGACTTCCTATCAACGCTTTTGATAGCTTTTACTGGGTAATTGCATATTTGCTTATTACTTTTATTAATTTTCAGTATTTATTGCTTGGAACTTTGTCAAAAGCTTTTTTCGAATCAACAAATATTTTTTTACAGATTACCATGTGGACACATCTTTTTATGGTTATGATATAATCTGGGGTTCTGTAATCTTTTTTGAAGGCACTACTTTCTTTATTTTTGCTCTAAAACAATTTGTTTCTTGTTCACCCAAATATTTTAGTTGCTACTGGTGGTCAAACAGTTCATGTATTCTGGTAGATTTTTATTTCTTTTTTTTAATTATTGTTCAAAAATGTTTTGCCGTTATGTTTATCTGTTTTTAGATTGATGGAATATTTTGTTTTATAGATGATTTTAAGGTGCAAATTACGTTCTTACATTATAAATTTGTTTTGTTTTGTATTCTTTCTTGCAATTTTTGAGTTTGTTTTAGTAACTCTTGAAAGTAAATAAAATAAAAAGAAAAAGAACAACAAATGGAATTAGTTATTATAATAAAATTCTTGTCATGTACTATTTATTTATAAATTTATAAATATCTTTAACTAACTAAATACAATATTTATAATCTTATTTTGAATCAACATCAAGGGCAAGCTTTTTAACACATTTATTTCAAGCGGCTTGGATGACATTAAACACAAAATAAAAATTCAAATCACATATACTATTAATTTCCCCTAATAAGCCATCGAAGACATTCGATTTACGCAACTTCTGTATAGATAAGCGTGTATTTCGAACATTTATTAGTGTTCCTTTACATGCGGATTATGTTCCTTCCTTGTAGTATTTGTAAATAAGATTTATAGTAAACGTTAAATAAAGTGAGTGCGCGCGTTTAAACACGAATTAATCACGATGTGTATTTATGTGAAATATGAGTAGTAGTTTGTCAGATACTTAACCAATAGTGTGACAATACAGTATAGCGCTTACAATGTCCCAATGGAATCCGTGGCACCGATGGGGTAATTTACACGCGTATACCAACAACTTACTGCTGACACAAATCTTATAATTTAAGGTTGTCTGACCATGGGTGGGTACACTTGGAATCATATAAATAATTACTTCTTATACAATTATACTTATAAATTACGTATTTTTCTCTTTGATTGTAAGTAATGAGGTATAGGCAGTCTTTTGTGTGCGAGTAAAATCGCTAATATTAATGAAGATTCTTTATTATTATCATATTTAAACATTTAAACGTATAGCACGATATAAACATTCGGTTTAAAATTATGTACTTTTAAAATACTAATATATACAATCTATTGTTTCTTTATTAATATTAACAACTTTAGAATATATTAAACTTATCAAATTAATAAATAGTTTTATATAAGTGCATAAACTGTTAATAGTTAAAATAGCATATTGTAAAACTATAGTAACCACACCGAAAAACCAATGACATTTAATCATATATTTTTTTATTCTTTCTTCTTTAATAACCAAAATTTAAAACACTATATGAACATATTTTATTCTTTAAAACTTATTTTACATTTATACATAGTATTTCTAAAATTATTAAAAAAAATAATAATAAGTTTTCTTTAATTTAGTATTAAATAAAGCTTTATATAATTTTGTTTACCTTATTTTGAATTTTATACTAAATTTCATATTTGTTTTCAAAATTATTACAAATATAAGAAAGTTGCAACAACTTTATAGTATTATAAAATATTACATGACAACATGTCATTCAATTTATTCTTTAATGCTTTTGTGATGAAATTTTTGTATTTGTTAAAACTTGCTTGAATTGAAATCTTACATTAAGATTCGTGTTTTTTATTAATAATAATATTTGTCTACTTCTTGAAAAACTCGTCTATAGATTATGAACACCTTTTAACATATACAAATAAAAAAATATTTTAATATTCCCTTACATCAAATTTCATTTGGTAAATATTCTTAACTACTTATCTATTGCTTCTGCTTTTTTGCACCGATTTCATCAATTTCATTCAAAGTTTCAAACCGCGATGGAAGAGGCATACTTCCATCACCGTTTAAAACATTCATTTTTTCCATTTGTTCCTCTCTCTCATCTTGGTACATTTTGCAGCATGTGTTCAATTGATTAAATAAATAACCTCTCCACACATCCATCAACCTTTTTCCTCTTTATCTATACAAAATTTTGATACATTCTCCTTATTTCTACACTTAAATCTTGCAATCAACTTTTTTCCTTTTTTCTAAACCTGCCATTTTCTGTGTACAATGGCACTTTGGCTGTTATTATATTTTCATATTTTTCATTGTACCTGGTCTCGTTCAGACGTGTTTTTCTTTTTTGTCTGTACATTCCTATCTCTTTCAATTATTTTACCCCGTGTTACTCTTTCATATACTCTCATTCTTTCTGCTTTTATACTAGCATATAGATTTCTATTATAGAAGTTTTCCCTGTTTAGCACTAGTTTTTCATTTTTAATTTTCATTTTCTCGTAAGATTTTGTATTCATTTTTATCTCTCAATCTTTTTAAACTTGACCGCTCGTTTTCTCGTTTTAATTTAAGTCTCTTTTTGTTTCCTCTAGAAGAATATATGCTAGCCGTTCCCTATTTAATCCTAGCACCCATTTCTAGTATTTCGCATGGATTGACTTCAGTTTTTGCAATTCTTTCCAACCCAAAACTTCCACTCCATATAACATCATACCATTAATTTTTATATCTTAAACTTTCCTTTACTTATTTCCCATACTTGATCAACCTTATTTGTTTTGCGCAAGTTAATATATGTGTTCATTCTCACTATTATTTGCACTCATAACATTTTTTAACGTTTTTACTTCGTCAATTTCTTGCCCTTCATATTTCCAGTTTTCCACTTTCCTTCTACCTTCCCTTTCTCTAAGCATCATTACATTAACTTCCAAACCGTTCTTTCTAACATTGCACTGCCATATCGTCCGCACACGCCAATAACCACATTTTCTCTCTGAAACTACTAGGCTACAACGATTATATTTTTATAATAACACCTGTTTGCGCAGGCCTCAATTTCTTCTCCATATCTGAAATATACGCTGCAATCTGAATGGAACTTAGTGGGCAACCCTGTCTCACTGTTTTGTTATCCAAAACCTTTTACTCGTTTCTCTATTTGCGCATACTCTATTTGATATTGTTATATATATATATATATATATATATATATATATATATATATATATATATTTGTTTT
>JARJEC010148848.1:0-13299 GCA_030264575.1 Tachinus sp. AB-2021 | reverse complement strand
CATATATGTGTATTAAAATGGTAAAATATTGTTTCTATTCGCTTGGAATATTTTGCCGCATATACTAACTATTGATTTCTAGTTAGTAATACTTCAAAGAGAACTTAAAACTAAAAAAAATCAGCGATGCGTATGTGCGGAAATTATCAACAGAAATTACATGGTGCCCATGTTGTTTTTTTTGCATGTTACTACTTTTTTATTTGTCATTAGAGAATATTTAATGAAAACATAATTATGAAAGGGAAGAAAATCCTCACATTTTTAAAAACTGGCTTTATTATTTTTTAATTATAAATTGATTGCGAAGTGATATATTTAAGAAAAATTAATTGAATTGTATATTAAAATATATTGTAATTATTATATCAAATTGCTCAATAATAAGTTCTCAGTAAAAATAAAATGTAAAATATGTAAAAAATGCATAGATTTCTTCGAGGTGTCAGAAAGTGGTTATGCGAATATTAAATTTATAAGAGGTTACGATACCTCAAAAAGTTAATAATAAAATTAGAATTTTAATGAAGCAGCAATTTTCTGTTACCCCTAGTTCTTAAGCCTGATAATTTTTACCACATCATTGAAATTAGAACGATATAGAAAATTCAATGAAAAATAAAGGAGTTATTCAACAATCACGAACCAGAAACTCTGATTTAATTACAAATAGAAAATTCCAACAATAATTAAAACATTGAAACTTTTGCTTAAATCAAGTACAAAATATAGGAGACCTAAATGCAGCAAAAATTACTGTAATTCCACAGGATTAAGGTGCTCATCATGGATGGTGATTGCCATAATTCGATAAAGACTTAAAACTGCTTCGACAATAAAAGCCGTCATAAAGTTAATTACTTTCCAAAATAAATTCATTTATTAGTCCTCGTTAGTTTACTTTTTATTCACTTTAAACTTTAATGAGAAACAAACCCACTGGTGGAACAAAAACAAAAAATAAAAATATCCTTAGAACTAAAAAAGAAGACTTCAAGAATTCTGAAATAAAAAAATGTGACTAAAAAAGTAGTAAAAACGGCAAATGCAAAAGCCCGAGAACAGTACAACATTTTACTGAAAGATAAAATTGAAAAATTAAAAGATAACTTCAAAGATCTAATGGTGAAAAGACATAAGAACAGCAAAAAATGGATCTTTATCCATTAAAGAAATAAAGTTAAAATCAAAACTACAAAACGCTGAAGAAACTGCAAAACGCGATAACATTGGAACACGATTATATTAAATCAATATAATTGAAATTGTACAAAAGAAGAGAAATTACTACTGGAATTTTTGAACTAAATGTGAGACCAAGATAAAATACCACAAGATTAAAAAAAAGCGACTATATTTCTTATATACAAAAAAGGGACACTAGGATTTCTAAAAATTACAGAAAAACATCAATCTTTTGCAATGGAGTTAAACTAAAAATTATTGCTAGCAATTATATTAAGCTTTCTATAAAACAAAGTTATAAAGTCAACTAGGGTTGCTGAACCGGAAATTCCCGGGACAAAATTCCCGAAAATTTTAGAAATAAATATATACACCGGGTGTATCAGACCATCCGTCCCAGGCCATTTTTCTAGATATGCAACTTTGGAAAAAAATATTTATAACCAAAACCTATTTGAATAATTTTTTGAGAGTATTTACGGTTTTCAAAAATAACCGCTAGGGGCGTAACTGCATTCAACTTTATAATTTCAAATGAAATCATAGGTCATGTGGTAGTACCGTTGGATAGATACTAAAAAAAAACAAATTTTGCTTGAAAAACTTTTTTATAAAGTCAACCGTTAGCTGTGAAAATATTAAAAACAACAATAGCGTCCAAGCAACAAACAAAAGCTAACACGCAATTTATATAACAGTTCCAAACAAACAGATATCAAATATAATTTTAAAAAACTATGTTAGACAAAACATTATACAGGCATGAACTAACAAGTGACAGTAAAATTTTGACATTAACACAAAGACCAGAGTTCAGACGGCAGAAATAAGATTCCTTAGGAAAATTATATGTATCACTAAATTGGTTAAATTAGAACGTTTACTACAACAAAAACTAATAATAAAAAACTTATACTCCAAAATAGAGGGGAAAAAACAACTACTACCACCTTTATTCTGTTTCGTAAGATTCTTCTGCGCCTTTTAGATATTTTCAACAATTGCGCCCATTTGAATACCAATATTTTCGACTTTCAGATAACTTTTCGACAATTTTGAATTTTGCATAAATTATCAATGACAGATCATTATTCCTTCAAAACAACCATCTTAGTACGGGTAAATAATAGAAAAATAAAAATAGTTTGAAAGACAACATTTAAAAAAAGAGAACGGCAACAACAAAAAACCGACAAACGTAGTAGTCAAGTATTAACTCTGCAGACCCACAACTGGAATTGTGTTTTCGCGACAATGACAAAATTTTGATTTCTGAAAGTGAAGAATCAAACTTAAGACCACATCCTCACAAAAATATTTAGTTGGCCATTCTTCAAAAAGCAGTGGAGATTCTCTGCGTCTCTCTACAACAACCGGAAATGATACTACATCTTAATTTATTCTTGATTTGAAATGATCGGTTCTTAACTTTAAGAATAACAAACGATATCGTATATTATGTGTAATTAGAAAGCATCAACAGTTCATATTTTAATCCGTGGAATAAACATAAACGATGATTTTTATTTTCTTTAACATCCTCAACTTTTTTAGTGTATTCTATAGATTTTTATCAACTTTTTGCAAAGCTCTCAAATTTTGAAAATGATCATAAAATAGGCAAGGTCATACATTACTTAGACAGATAGATAATATAGATTTATTCATGAAAGCCAAATACATTTGGATATGAAAAGTCAAAGAACAATACAACTACAAATATTATAAAATACACTGTATATATTGATAAAAAATCTAAAATAGGAGCAATTAAAAATTCTTCGATGCTGTAACATGCGTTTGACAATAGATAGTTTTTAACTGATAATTTAAATTTCGAATAACATAAATATCGGGTTTCAACTTTCACTTTATTAAACAATGCAATGCCGGTATTAAAATAAAATTTGTGAAATAGTAGGGTTTTATGTAAATTTACTGTCAACGACGATCCATGCCGTGTATTATAATTGTGGTGTTCAGAAAATGTTTCAAAATCTGTTGAATTTGATTTTACGTAACAGAGAGTCTTGTAAATATATATTAATGATAGCGTCAAAATTTTGTTTTCAATAAAAACGTTCTTACATGAATCCCTATAACGCAAATTATAAATTAGACAAATAATTCTCTTTTGCAATACGAAAATTCTTTGTGATTCAATTGAGCAACCCAATAATAAAATCATATACGACATGTGTGTGAATACACAAGACCATACATAATACATTTTCATCAAAGCATCCAATAATAAAAATTGTTTTAGTTGCAATATTGTAAAAAAAGATCGATTTAACTTGTGTACAACACTATTTATATTGTCCGTCCAATTCAGTTATGAATCAATAACAAGGCCTAAATATATGCAAGATTTATTTAATTCATACACAATGTCATTCACTTCCTTCAATAAAAGTCTGCCGGAAGAGATCTACGCTTAGAAAAAAACACACAGTCTGATTTGTTATGATTTACTATTAGTTTATTCTTTAAACACCAATTATTAAGTTGAGATATAACAATTTTTATTTCTATTAATAATGCTTCCAAAGATTCAGGTGAGTCGTTTATGAACAACAAAAAAAGCAAAGGTCCACACACCGAACCCTGTAGAACACCGATTATTAAATCACGTAAATCAGATATGAAGTTACTTAATTTTACCGTCAAACGCAAGTTTTAAATTAAAGAACAGAACAATGACATTTATTTTGATCTGTCTCGCTTGGGAGCCTGAAAGAACATCGTACTTGTCAAGAAATGCTAATATTTGATCGTATATAATTCTTTCAAAAATTTTAGACAGTGTTGGTAATATTGACATTGGTCTATAATTCATTTTATCATTAGTATTACCTTTCTTTAAAAAAAGGTGTAACGGCAGCCGTTTTTAGAGAATTTGAGTAGCTCTCTATATTAAGTGACCAGTTGAAAAGATATACTAAATGTTTTGCTACGTAATTGTTAATTAATTTAAATATTTTCTGGATATTCCATCATCGCCAGATGAGTTTTTTGAATTAATTCTTTTAATTCCGGCCTCTATATCCATCACGTTAATTTCGCGTAATTTGAAATATATTTATTTGTTATAGTGTTAGAGCAACTTAAATCAGAATTTAAAATGTTGTTAATATTATTGGACGCCACGGTAGAAAAATAATTAGCAAATTCATTAGTTGCTAAAAGAGGGTGCGTTATTTCGTGGTCGTCATTTACCGGAGATATATTAGTTGTTCGTTTAGATTTGCCCATATTTTCATTAATTAAAGACCAGGTGGTTTTTTGTTTGTTTTCAGCATTATTTATTTCATTTGAAAAATAATTTCGTTTACATGTTCTCGTAAGGATGGTTTCGACATCTACTATGTGGTACTTCATTATTAGAAATAAATAAAACTAAAATTACTATGTCTTTAACAAAATTTATTTATTTATTAAAAATAATGGCGACTTGAGTTTCGACTTATGAAGATTATAATCAAGACTTGATAAAATAAAATAAATTATTTTTGTAGTTAAAAAACATAGTACTTTTTATTTTATTTATTTCAAACAATATTCTGTTTATATTGTTTTTTCTTTATTGCATACAACTCTTTTAAATTAGTATCATTAAAATAGTTTGATAACCAGAAAAGTTCTTTTAAAACAATGCGTTTTCTTTTCACTACTTGCATAGAGTACGACTGCTCCAAGGCCGCAGATACAATATTAGTAAAATAATTAAAAGCGGAATTGATAAAGTAAGTTCCAACCAGCTTTTGCCATCAAGTAAATTAGTTTATTGAAATTAAAATCATTGTATAATCTTCCATGCATAACCTGTATTGGTGAATGCTCAATTCGTATTGACACTTTTAGAATGATACTCATACGATCCGCAACCGGGTCAATTAAAGCAACTCACGCACAAGTTTGTATCCATATAATCAATGCACAATGATTATGTGAGTCCGGCTGAATTCGTATAGATTCTTGTTGGCTGATCATTGGGGAGTAAAAGTTGAAATGAGTTAAAAATATCAATTAAGGATTTTCTATTAGGAAAATTTTCTAGATTATTAACATTAATGTAGCCACAAACTACTATATTATTTTGCTTTGCGTATACGCGATTCAAGGTATGACATAATTTATTGTTAAACAAGTCAATGTCGCCAGTCGGTGACCTATATACTAAAATGATATTAATTTTGAAATTTGATATTGTAATTACAATTCCATAGACTTCAAAGTGTATTTCCGATGAAAAATTTGCTAAGAATACTATATTTTCAAATTTGATGTGATCTCTAATAAAAATTGCCACGCCACCATGTATATGTCTTTCTCGAGAAAATTTGCTAGCAAGTTTAAATACTAATAAATAAAAGTGTTCGAGCTCATTTAATTTTGTCCAATGCTCAGTAATACACAAAACATCAATACCTTCACGAACCGCAAAAACTTGTACAGTATTAGCTTTATTTTTTAGTGATTGTACATTAACCGTTGCAATATTGAAAAAAACCGTTGAAATTGATTGAATCATCTATGGTTGATCTATAGGTAAACGATTCAATTGATAATTCAATGCAGTTGAACTTCTATCATTTGCCTCATTTCCTGTTGAACGCATAATATATTGAAGATTTGGTTCTGTGCACTCTAAGATTTTTTTCAGTTCCATTTATTCCATTGTCTTTTAATATAACATTTGCTTTATTTAAAATTTGATTTTGCGATTCCACTTGTTTTGTTGGCGTTGCTTCTGTTGTTGTTGCTATCTGACTGGCACTGTCTCGTTGAGTTTTGCTTCTTTATCGGCGATTACTTGTAATTGGGGGTTGAAAACTTTATTAAAATTGGTCCCCATGCAGTCCATCTTTTTTAATATAATACCAGNTTGTGGAATTGTACAAAATTATTTTTAAATGTGCTTAATATCACAGAGTTACTATCTAGGTACGTAATGTTTGGCAGATTCAATTGGGAAATTTCATTTTGAATGCTAACATTTATATTAAATATGTAATTATTTAAAATTTGTCGATTTTTGTAATATGGACAACCAATAAAAATAGAATTAATATCTGACAACACATTTAAGAAAGATTTAAAAGAGGCCGAATTAATTTTTATATCTTTATGTGCATTTGAAGAACCCGCCATAATAATAACATAATCTCTCATGGTAAGAGGGGCGATTATTGACTTTGCAGAAGTAACATCATTGAATAATGCATATGGTTTATAGATGTTTATAATTTCGTACTTGTTTGTTGGTAAATAATCTCTTAATAGTTTCACACATCCATTGCCCACATTATCTGATAATAATACGATTCTGCGTTTATAAGTATTATCAGATGTATTTTGCTGACATTTGTAGTTATGTGATTTAATCGTAGTTTCGGTAGAATTCTGATGTTTTATTTCGGATTCGGAATAAATATATATATATATATATATATATATATATATCGTTCTATTATTCCAGATAATAATCTATATTGGCTAAATTAGTTTTAGATGTTTTGCTAACTTCCTATCTTTAAATTGCATTTTGGAGCTTCAAACTTCTATATTTGGCCATCAGCTAAAACAGTTATGCAGACTGCTACTTACAAATTATTTATATTGTTAACCATTCTAGGTTATACAGATTTAAATTGCATTAAAAAGCAGTCTGGGTTTTACAGTTTTAAGTTGCATTGCAGACTGCTAACTACAAATTATTTTTTTTTGTTAATCAGTCTAGGTTTTACAGATTTTATTTGCATTGCAGACTGCTACCTACAAATTATTTTGTTTGTTAACCAGTCTAGGTTTTTCAGTTTTAAATTGCATGTTCAGCTTCAAAACTGGGATTTTTGGTCACCAGTTACAAAACGGTAAAAATTATTTTTACATGTTTTGCTAATTACTAAGTGCTTTACAATTTTGTTTCCTGCATTTGAATTGGATTTCTAGCTTGAGAGCTGCTATTTTTTGAAGCATCTACAAAAATATATTATGATCTGCAACCAACTTAACAACATGTTAAATATTAGCATGTTTAGAGATATTTTGCCAAGAATTCCAAAGCTTAAAATTAGTTCTTTCTGCCTCTCAAAATTGGTAATAAATAACTATAAAAAATTAAAAACTAAACTACTACTCAATGAATATTAATAAATTCTATAGAATAAAAGAAGAATATATAAAAGAAATAAAATTATATATTTGTTAAATTAACTCGGCATTTATGTTGTTCATTTTTTTTTAAGTTTGTGAAATTTTCTCAATTTTTCAAACTCTTATTGAAATGCACAACACCATTTCAATAAGAGGTTGAAATTTTTTTCACCGTTTTTGTTGAAACCTGGAACCCCTAGAGCACACACTAACTAGCCACGCGGCTTTATAGACTATTATTACAGTTTTTGTTATATTTTAAAAATAGTGTATTTTTGAAGTACTTCAAACATTTTTCAAAATTTTAATATACAGATTACCAAAATATATTTCTATATTCTAAACATTTTAGTAATTTTAGTAAGTCAACATGTTTGGAATTTTACAATATTTTGAAAACATATATTTTCTAAAGTGGGTTGAGATCTCGTGTATTTTTTTGCCTTATTATAAATATTTTGCCTAATTTTTTATTAATTATTGATGTTTTGCAGACATTTTTGATAGTTTGATAATTATTTTTGACACTCTCAGCGTTTTCTGTTCAAACCGTATGTATTTTTTTAGAATTTTACAAGTAATTTGTGACCTTTTTAACATTTCTCAAACTTTTTGAAATTATGAAAGATTTTTAAACTTTTTTTAATATTAATTACAAATCGGCCAGTGATAGTAAAGTTATTTGGAAAATGAACATCTAAAGATTATTGTAACTTAAACTGGATCAGTTGCTTATATTAGTGTATATTAATGGATTTTTTCCCAAAAATCATTATTTTTTAATTTCTCTACTTATCTAATTATTATAAACAAAAAACTTCATTAAATCAAATTAATTTTACATTATTTATAGCGGTAGAAATTATATGTGAAAATGACAAAATATACTCACTTATAATAGCAATAGATATCAAATTCAAATAGTCTTGGTCACTATATTATTGCTTATGCAAATGCAAATAAACAATTTGGTGTACAACTTGTATTCGTCTCTTTAATTGTTATTTTGAAAAATATTTATATATTTGTAAAATCACATTAATATAATACCGTTCTAGTTCATTTGACAATAATTTGAAAACTTGATCATATTTTCAATATATTCAAGCATTTTACAAACATTGTTAAATTGATATCAACACTTTTTTACATTAAGCAAACTTTTGCAATTTTTAATTTTATATTACTACATAATCTTCTAAGAATTTGTAATATTTCGAGCCACTTAAAAAATGTTTATAGAAGTTTATCATCTTTTTTTTTTAAGTTATATAACTTTTGATAGTTTTTGATATTTTTCTTCAAACTTTTTCAGTATTTTTCACCAGCATTTTACAATTTTGAAACATGTTTCAATATTTCATAAATATACCAATCCGTAAACCACGGTTTACTAACCTCAATCACGAAGCACAACTGAAAAAATAATAAGATATCGAACGGACCATGGACAGGTGACAAACAATACACATTTAAACAAAAAAAATTGTCAAACATGCAACACAGTCAAAACCGCAGAACACATCCTAGAACAATGCACAAAATACATCACTAGAAGGCAAACGCTACTCACCAAAACCAAAAAGCAAACAGTAACTGACGTATTCAAAGAAATACAACATTACATAAATGACGTCATAGAATACATTGAAGAACTTCCAGACATATAAACTTACAAACCCAGCAAATTGTGGCTACATCTCATCCGACAAAGCCGCTACACATATATTAATGTTATGTATGTAGAAATTTGAAAATTAAAAAAAAATAATTAAAATTATTATAGTACAATAAGAAAAACATCAATTAATCATTATTTTTATTTGATAACGTATAAAATAAATAACTATCTAAAAAATGTGATTTGAGCCCATATATTTTGTTGTAATTTATAACTTCTCTTAGTTTGGGACTTACGACCTGACTGCTGAAAATCATCGGTAAAATTTATTACGTTGGTTACTCTAATTTTCCGTTTTTAAGGGTTGCTCCTATTAACCTATGACATGCCGATGTGTTTTCGTGTGTGCCTTCCTGCTTCTTTTTGGTCAATTCTCTGTAAACATTTTTCACAGGTCCTTCAATGCACAAATAAAGTCCAAGAGAAGCCATAAATGACAGCACCATATAACCAAACATTAAAGAAACCTGCAAAATAAAATTATTTCAATATTTAAAAAAAAATGCAATATAAATAGTTACCATTGCAAATGAGTCGTAATAGAATGGAGTATGCGTCATCGCAAAATGTCTAAAAATTAAAACCATGTGAACCAAATAAGCCCCGTAGATCAATTTACTTAAACCACCAAAAGGTTTCCAACTTAAAACTTTCCTCATTAAATAAGCATCGCCAAAATTGATGCTCATAATGATTCCCAATGTACCAACAGCCCATACTAAGCGATAGGTTGACATGTAAAGTGCCGTCCAGAATTTTCCTATATTATTTTCCTCATTGTAAAACAACGATCCGGAAAACATTGCTAAAGTTAGAAAATTGATTGAAGTGTAAAAGATTATTTTCGATTGCCTCTGAAAAATAATGCAATTAATTCAGTTATATAAAAATTAATTAAATAAATACTTCTGAAAATTTTTCTTTATTTTGCTTCATTTTTCTGTAGAGGTAGCCACCATACATGCCGACCAAATACGGGGCAGCTCTAACGTGAGAGCTTTCATAAGCTATTACAAATTCTGGGCTGCTTTTCAATGTTTCTATTACTCTAACCGCCAGCGAATTTAATAATTTCATGTTGTGTTGGTAAAGGTAAATAAATGATACGACTATAGAACCAATTAGACATAATATTGTGCACAGTTTTGCAAGCCCTTTATGTTTTTTGTATAAAGCTACTAGAAGTACGCCAACTATGGTAAAATGAAAGTCACAGTCCACGTACCACGTTTGGAAAATGCACTGAAATAAAAAAATTAACATATATAATTAATAATTTTTATTACAAGTTGCTTTATATCGGTGGTAAGCAATTTCAATTTTGAGCGGCCCGCTAGATCCTTCCAGAGAGGTTTTAATTTGTTTATCAATAAAGATAATACATTTTCAATACTTCTTTTATGCAAAGCCCGCCGCAGTTATATAAAGTTTATTTGGAATTACAAAAAAAAGTTTTGAACTCTGCTTCAACTTATAATACAGAGAAATATTAGGTTAAACATGTTGACATTACAAGGCTATAAAACTCACATACATCTGCCATTGATAGTTACACGAACTAGTACACAAAGTTTGTTTTTCTGCACTTTTGAACAAATTACAATCAATAATTTGAATAATTTTTATTGCACTATTGAAAATTTTGCTGTAAGAATAAATGTCCATCTCAGACTAAAAAATTTTGTGACTCAAGACTAAAATAAAATTGAATATACTCTCTGAGACAAGTCAGTGCAAGTATCAGAGTGTGGACAATACCCTGAGACCAATCTTGAGATTTTATCTAAAAATTTTTGTCACAAGTGGAGCGATATGTTTGTAGAAATTCAAAAATTAAAAAAAAATTTAAAAATTAATATAGTACAATAAAAAAACCTAAAATAACCATTATTTTTATTTGATAACGTATTAAATAAATAATTATCTAAAAAATATGATTTGAGCCCATATATTTTGTTGTAATTTACAACTTCTCTTAGTTTGGGACTTACGACCAGACTGCTGTAAATTATTTTCATTGCACTATTGAAAATTTTGCTGTAAGAATAAATGTTCAGCTAAGACTAAAAAATTGTGTGACTAGTCTCAAGACTAAAATAAAATTGAAAGCACTTTCTGAGACAAGTCGGTGCAAGTATCAGAGAGTAGACAATGCCCTGAGACCAATCTCGAGACTTTATTTAAAAAAATTTGTCACAAGTGGAGCGATAAGTTGCTTATCTAACTTTACAGTTGGTATACAAGAAAAAGTGAATGATAAATAATTAAAATTTAGTAAATTGATTGATTCTATAACATAATAATATATAATAATCTAAAAAAATGGATTTAGTAAATATCTCATAAAAATCACGCAGA
Organism: Tachinus sp. AB-2021; assembly: GCA_030264575.1. Lineage (NCBI taxonomy): Eukaryota > Metazoa > Arthropoda > Insecta > Coleoptera > Staphylinidae > Tachinus > Tachinus sp. AB-2021. The sequence continues at coordinate 1,916 of JARJEC010148848.1, read as the reverse complement.
ACAATCACAGAAAAACATTTTGCAATAACGCCAAAACAGAAATAGATTATTTTTCACATTTTTTAAATAGGTCGGGAACGCACCCAGCGTAAAGCCAAAAAGGCCATGCCCCCTGCCCTCACCTCACCACGAAAACATTTGCTAACATTGTTTTTGTTTAGGCAAAACAAATAACCAACAATCACGATGGAAATCAAATGACAGTCAGAATATAATATTTGCACTTCCCAAGATCAGTTGTGAAAAAGAACGTTTTTAACTAAATTGTATACTGTGGCTCGACATGCTACAAAGTCAATTGATAAATACATTGAAGATATAAAAAAAGACTAGAAAATGTTGGTAACCCTGAGAATAATTTTGAACCCATTAAATCGTGCAGAAATAAAAATCTTTTAAGGTTATATTTGTACAGAAATGTAGTGAAGAGCTACTTCCAGGTGATAGCTTAATAAGAGGGAAGAATTTCAAAACCTGGATCCATACATAAAAACGTTCGACATAGGAATTTTAGAAATTAGATTCGTCGGTTTTACCAGAATCAGTGCAAGTCTAAATCTTCTTTGTTTATTGAAAATTGTAGTAAATTGCCACATTTAGTTGAGTGACAATCTTGTTAATATTCAACTTGCAATACTTTGACTTGCTCACTTTTTATATTGTACCTTCCATATGTTAATCACCATCTACAGACTCTTTAAAAAGCCAACGTAGATATTTGGTATTAATAGAAGCGCAATTTAATGCATTTTGTTATATATTAGCATATTTTAGTAAACATTTTTTATATCAAAATTTCACAATAGTAGTAATCCTAGCAGTACCTTGGAAGAAATGTTTGCGTTTGTCAAATAATATAGACCAGAAAGTTAGTTTCAATATACAACGGATAATAAAGTTTATTAACAAAAAGAATAAAAATCAAATCAATTGAGAAAAGAATTATATTGGAACCAGCTTAATTTAAATTTAAATCAAGTTAAAAAAGGCACAAAAAAGAATTTGCTGACTGAAATAGAAAAAGCAATAAAAAGTGAAAAAGATGTATACAACACAGAAAAGACATACAAACAGCAACAAATGATAAAACAAGAAATGTACATAGAAAATAAGCAAGCAAGAAAGCTACTAAAAAGAAGGAACAAAATATCGTTACAAAGCAACAATACTAAAGTGCCCTAACAGAATTTAGAAATAAGTGCAAGGAAGCCAAAAACTTGAATAAAAAGCAAAAATAAATAAATTGAAAAATATGAATATCAGAAACTAATGTTTGAATGTAATGAAGTATATAAATAGAGATAGGCACCGACAAAAAAGGAAAAAAATTATCATACCAATTGAATGGAGAAAATATTATGCCAAATTATTTCAAGAAACCGAAAAAAGACAAAAAAGATAGACACATTAAACAATACCAGAACAAAAATGGACAAAATATCAAAAGCTACATTATGGAAATTAAAAAAAAATTGTGACTGCTTCAAACACACACACAGTCAAAACGAAACCTTTAATTTTATTATAATAATAAAATTATACTGACTATATCCCTATATAATTATAAATTATCACCTAAGCTATTCACATTAGCAATAGAAGATATATTTAAAAATGTAACATGGGAAGGCAAGGGCATAAACTTCGACGGAAAATTCCTTAACTACCTAAGATTTGCGGACGACATAGTTCTAATCAGTTCAAACTTACAAGAATTAGCAGATATGCTAAATCAGATGAACATAGCCTCTAATAGAGTGTGACTAAAAATGAATCTATCTAAACAAAAATTATGAGTCATGGTATGGGTCAATGCTAAATAGAAGACCATATAATAGAGCAAGTGGACGAGTATATCTATCTAGGACACCAGATCAAGTTTGACAAAGCGAACCAAGCTGCAGAAATTACTCAAT
>JARJEC010148841.1:0-11375 GCA_030264575.1 Tachinus sp. AB-2021 | reverse complement strand
TTTAAACCAAAACTACGGCAAAAGCTTAGGAAACAAACTGTAGTATTTATACCAAAACCACAGTAAAGGCTTAGTAAGCAAACTTTAGTTCTTAACCCAAAACTACGGTAAAAGCTTAGCAAACAAATTTTAGTTTTTAAATCAAAATCGCGGTAAAAGCTTAGCTAACACTTAGCAAAGAAACTTTAGTTTGTAAACAAAACTACGGTAAAAGCTTACCAACAAATTTTAGTTTGTAAAGCAAAACGCTTAGTATCAAACTATAGGTCACAAAGTAACATCACGGTAACAGCTTAACAAATAAACTTTAGATCGTTAACCAAAAAAATGGTAAAACTTTAGCAACAAACTTCAGCACGACAAAAGTTTAGTAAACAAACTTTAGTTTGTGAATAAAAAAACACGGTAAAAGCTTATCAAATAAACTAGAACTAAATAAAAAACATGATCACGATTACTATTTTAAAATATGGAATCAATATTGCATTATGTTTCTCTGCATTACAAAAAGACAAACTAATTCTATTTAATTTATTCATTACGATTTTTCAAATGGAAAAAAGCATCTAAAAAGCAATATCCGACGTTTTATTCTTTCTTACAAATTGATGTAGTCATATTTTATTTATAATATAAAAAAAACTAATAACAACATTGAATCGAAAAAAAAACTATTTGTTATTTGTTAAATTATACATACTTACTATAATAATTAAATAAATCATTAGTGTGTATAAAATAAAGTTAATTATTATTATTTATGCAGTTAGTGAAAAAAATTGTAAAATGATGAATTGTGGTTAAAGTTTAACTTTTATCTGTGCAAATCTTATGACTGTATTTTTTTATAGAATAATAAAAAAACATTTTTTTTCTAAATTCCCAATGAAGCATTTCATTTGTTATAGAATATCTAACAAAGAAGTAATTTATATTTTTCCCAAATTTTGAAATTGTTTGAAAAAAATTATTTCGTTCAAAAACTAAACACACACTAGAAAATCATTCTAATTAAAATAAATGGCCACATATAACACGTTCAACATACGTTGGACCATTCTCATCCATAATTATATTCTATTATATCATTATTTTTTTTATAAACAGAGGAATCAACTGGAAAACATTGTTTCTTACTAACTTGACATTTTTCTGTTGGTAATCGCTATACACAATCAATTAAAAATGAAGTAGTTTTCAACAATGATGGACCCGGCTTAAATGGTGGATTGTTCTTTTTGGGTTTTAAAGGTGCTTCTACACGTTTTCTACTAATTTCGTTGGCTTAGGTGTGCATATAGCAATAAAAAGATGATGGAAAATCAGTACTTACTGTATCTAATCTAAAACAAAACTATATAATACTTATTTTAAATTTAAGAATATTATTCAATAAGTGATCGCTGTAATTGGATAATTGTCTGGTATCAATATCATTGCATTAAAATAATATTTTTGATTTAAGTTATTTTCTTAATAACCCTTCTTTATTTAAGTTAAATATAATAAATTCAATCAAGAAGTGGCATCTCAAAAAAAAACGTAAATAATTAGTGTAAAATTAACGTTTTGACGTAAATTTTACATAAAATTTACGTTTTTTTACGGTAATATAAAATGTAATGTACTGTATATAAGTAATGATAAGTAATGTATAAAAAAAATCAAAACTTGAAATATAGAGAGATTTTTATTGACATTTATAGTCAAATCATATAAATAAGATAACAAAACAATAAGTACAGAATTTTTTTATATCATAAATTAAACTAATAATAAAATTATACAAAACTTATTTTATATTATTTGTGATACTAAGTAAATGTTGATCAATTTCCTGAGTGCATAGTAATTCTATAATTTTTTAAATTAATCTAAGTACGGTAATAGATCTCCCAATTTTGGCAAATAAACATCAGCAACCAAATCTTTATCATTAATTGAATTCTTGTATCCGATTGCATCTTCTAATGTAGTCACTCCGCTAAGAACTAAGAATGTCTGAAAGCCACACCTAGTACCTAATAATATGTCTGTGTTGCACCTGTAAAAAAGTATTTTGAGAACATATTAGTAAAATGACCTATTTAGTCACCTGTCGCCTATCATTATTGTCCTTTTAGGATTCAAGTTGTAATCTTTCATAATGCCTTCTACAATGGTGGTATTTGGTTTACCTAAAACTATAGGTGTCCTTCCGGAACATGTGGCTATTGCAGAAACAAATGTTCCCGTACCAGGTAATACTAAATTATTACTAGCGGGAAAACTTTCATCAGTATTCGTAGCCACAAAAAGACAATAGGGATTGGCTTAAAAAATACAGTTTATATTCGCACATGGTAATAATTGAAGTGTTCTTAGTCCAACTGATTTATTAATTTTGATTAGCCCAAAATGTGTTCTACAATCTACCAGCGATCATACATTTTTATGGTGAACATACAACTGGTAAAAATACAATTTTTAAACCTACTTATTTGTAGAACTAGGTTTGAATCTACATTCTACTATTAATTAGCTTTAAAATGTTTTTATAAGTCTCATTTTTTGAATAGTTGGCAGCAACATTTAATTTTTAAAATATGGACTGACAATGTTAGCAGATTAAGCAGACAATATAGATAAAAGTATGTATACCCAAATAACTAGCAGCTTTCAATAATTTAACATAGGATATATGCTCATCAAAACCAACGACTACAGCTCCGACTTCAGGATCAGTTGAAAAAGTTTTCACGTACTCTCCAAGACTCGTATTTAATGGATCAGGCTAAAAAAAATGTCTATAGATAAAATACAATATTTTAAACAGTGAACTCACACCAATACCAAAATTCTGAATCCCAACTTGATCCAATTCCTTACTGATCCCAATTGAACCGACAATATACGCCTTTTTAATATTCTTTTCTTTTAAATACCTTGCGGCTAGAGATGAAGTTGAAATCATTTCTTCCTGAAGTTTATAGAAAAACTATAATGAACATAATCGTGCAGTAAGATGTCAATATACCTCATTACATTTAAATCCTAAATTTCTCGCCTTAATTATAAAATCTTCTTTAAACTTGGTAGAATTATTCGTAACGTAAAATATTTTCTTGCCCATATCTCGTAATTTATTTAATACGTTCGGTGATCCTTCTATCGCATTAGTTTGCAACCATAATACTCCATCGCAGTCAGTCAATACTGTATCAAATGAATCGATAAATTCTTTGACTTTTTCTTTTGATAAACTGTTAAGATCAATTAATGTTCGAGAGCCCATATTATAGGATAAGTTTCTTGATCTATTGCAAATTTGTTTTCTATTAAATATTGATATGTAATTAAGTATTAGATGCCTTGACATCTATAAATCAAGGATTAATTATCTATGAACCTAATTATTTAATGACACTTTGATCTTGAACATAACCTTCAATAATCATAAAACTTGAAATAAAATCTAGAAATACCATGTATGTAGAATTAATATCTGATGGAATTGCAATCAATAGATAACAATTTTGTAATGTAATGTTGAGAACATGATTAATTTTTCCAATATTTTATATTTAATATCATTCAGTCAAAATCCCACCATAAAATTTAGCAAGATGATATTTAAGTGAACGTTACTATTTTAGTGAAACATCTTTTTTATTCTTCAAGATAACTACATAATTAATAATATATCAATTTATTTCCTTTCGAAATAATAATAAACTTAGGCTATGAAAGTTACTAACACGTAACATTGGTTACATAATATTTATAACGCATACAGGTGAAAATATATTATCTTTCTTCTCCCAAGAAGGATCAGGCGTTTTTTGGCGTTATCTTAAGATAGAGATAGACAGATAGATTTTTAAATTGCAGATTTACAATTATCAAATCGTGTTTTCTTTCATAGTAGTAAAATTAAATTTTGAAATTTTAATCATAACTTTACAATTAAAATATTTTAATAATTATTTATTTTAAACGAAAAAAAAATTGCACGAAATGTTATTATTTATACTAATTTAGTAAATTTTAAATTAAATTAATTAATAATTTTTTCACAATAGTGCCATCAAATATATAATGGCTTACACCTAACAAAGAACTCTTTAATTACCACTATAAAAAATATAATAATACATTTTTCAATAAAAGTATTGTTTGGAAAATATTTTGATTATAAAGTTATAGTACTTATAAAATTTAAAAAATAAATTACCAAAAAACACGATCATAATCAGATAACTTTTTACTCCTCCTATTCGAGAGGAGTAAATAGTGCAATATAGGACAGCTTGGATTAACGCACCAAAATTTTAAATTATTATTTCTAAAATGTGTATGTTGTTGACAAATATGTTTTATAACTTAAATTTTATTATTTGTATTTGTGTAAATCACGTAAGTTGTCAATTTCTTACCTTGCAGTATAAATAATAAAAATAAATAAACAAGCCAAATCATAATTGTCACTCAACTGTGACTGTCAATTCTCTTTTTACTCCCACTTGCCCAATTTCTGTTCATTAGTACAGTACAGTTCATTGGAAGTATCTTAAACAGTGATGTCATAATGGAACACAACACAAACAAACAGAGTTACTGCTACAATACGTTTCAAACACAACAGCTCGCCTTCCATAGATACCATCAACAGCTACATCTCAACTGCTTAAGAATATATCGAGATGCAAACGTTAAATGATCGTCATCTGATTCATGTTCATATCAAAATCTATGCCACTCATATTTCCGAATCCAGTAGTACTAATTATCTTCACAACGCTAGAGTTTGCTTAACAAAGTCAGATATATCTCCAAAAACATGCAACCTCTGGCCGTCACTTCCAGACACAAACGCTGGCTGACACATTTTGATCACCCTATATAGTATTGAAAAATGTTACGCCACTGGAATTTTCTTGAGATAGTGTAAACGTTCGTTCTTGGTTGTCTACATATTAACAAAATTGAGTTTTGAATATATTAGGTACAGATCGCGACCGATTAGGGTGATCGACTTTAAAACAATTTAATTGGCTATAAGAAATTTATTTTTAGGTACTAGATGCGTGTGAATATCAGAAAGCATCAGTGTAACCTTCATTGGATAGTTCTTATTTATGAACTAATCTCACGGAGATTCGAGATAGTCCTTCAAAAGTATACAATAGTGATATGATTTGTGCAATTGTACATACATACTTGTTTAAACATGCCTACACAAACCACTACATATTTTTATTATTTTCAAATTTTATTTACATTATTCCTGTTGTTAATAACTATGTAAATAAAATATAGTTTTCAACATTTTATTTATAATGATTATAAAATAATCATTTTATTAATAGGAATTGGAAATAGGTATTTGTATTTAATAAAAATGAGTATTATTAGTAACAAAATATCTTGATTACAAGTATATTTATAAAAATGGCAACAATAATGATTACATGCACTTCTTTATCAACTTAACAAGCAGTTGTTTGTTAATCATATAGATCATAGAAAGTAATTTCATTTTAATCAACAAAACTAAAAAATTCTTCAATTTCATTATCAGTCATTGAACTATCTTGGCCATGAGATTTAATTGATTTTAATGGCGATATATGAGTTTCAATTTCTTCAATGGCACTTTCCAGTAAATTACATATATCTTCATCAGATTTTTTTTGTTTTACTTTTGAATCATTGTTATTGGATGTAATTGTTGCATTTAAATCATTAATAGTCTTGTCTGATTCATTGTCTCCAAAATTTACATACTCAAGTTCGTACTCTATTTGTAATCCCATATTATCAGCTTCTGTTAATTTATCTAATATACTATCAATATTATATATTGGATTTACTTCATTTGAACTTTCTAAACTAATAATATTTTTATTATCAAGATTACAAGTTTCTTCAGTCCGATGATTTTTATCTATTTCATTTGTAGCTTGATTTATATTTTTACTTTTCGATATCATGCCGTTCAACGTATTAGAATCTTTAATTGATTTTGTTTTACTTGAAATTTCTTTGCGTTTTGCTACTTTAGAAATAGTTTCACTATTACCGTTAGATTCAATAATATTTTCATCAATGCTCCTATTTTCATCCAATGCGACCACGTTATCAATGGATTTTCTTTTCTCTGTTTGTATATTTTCATTTATAATTATTTGTCTGCACCCGTCACTTTGAGCGAAAGTATCAATTTTAGAACTTTCTTCAAGATTGATAGATTTAGTATTAACTTCATCATTATTCTCATTTTCAGAAATAGTATTACAACTCAAACTGACAGAATCATCATCATCATCATCATCATCGTCATCATCAAGTAAATCAATTGCGCTGTTATATTCAGATTCTGATTTCGAATTGCTGTCTGAAAGACAATCTAATTTACTTTTTTCAAGATGTGTATTTTCTGTTAACGGAACCAATTTATTAATGACGGTAGTGTTTATTTTACCAATATCTTTTCTTCTTTTACGATAAGTTTTTTTTGATGTTGTTGCTGGCGGTGTGTGTATCTTAAGATAATGACTCTTCAGGTTTGCCTAAAATGAAATGAATTCAAAATTATTTGCAAAATGAAACACAGTGGTAGTCGCGATTTTCAAAAATGTGTCCTGTGTTTTAAGTTTTAAGAAAGTATTTTTTTGAACGTTAAAAGACGTATGATTTCGACATAATTTTGCTGCAAGAGTTAAAGTATACGTCAAAACAATTACCAATCACTAAATCGTATATTTTAAAATCCTATTTACATGCCCAAAATTGCGATAAAACGCTAATTCTGAAAATGTTGCACGTGTTCATAGTATGTTTAGATTTCCACAGACTATAGATTACACTATTTACAAACACAGAGCTCTCGTCTATCTCAACGCATTCACAGAATTTTTCCGTTTTACGACTTTTTTTAAACAAGATCTCTCCGAATCCGTGGTGTCCCATTTCACCAATGTTAAAATCTAATTACCTTAATTTTGAGTATTTTTATTAGTCTGCGACACGTTTGGAAGGCAATTCTGTCCTCGTAAAAGTACTTGTTACAGAATATATTATTCCATATTTTGCCTCTAGAATGTCACATTCTCACATAGATTTTAGTTTAAAAAGAGGCTTCAGTATCAAATTCTTTTAACAAATAATTCAAATAATTTATTTGTAATTAAAATATTAAATAGAGCGTAAGTTGAAATTAGAATATTGTAATTATTAAATAATTACCAAGCCATGTTGAAATAAATTATTCAAAAATTCACCTCGGTTGGGGCTCGAACCCACAAACTCTGGATGGGCCGAGATGGTTGTATTTGTTTTATGTTCTTATTACTGTGTCAAGGCAAAGTGAATCTTTGAATTATTTATATGCTTACACATATGCAATTGTATGTATGTCTAGTCTATGCTACCACATTATACACGGAAATTTCAGCGGCGTCGGATATATACGAATAATGCAAATAATTTAATTGCAAATAAATTATTTTTTTTTGGTAAACAAATAAATACCTGTTTTGATAACATTGCAGTGCATCCCTCAAATGTACAAGGAAATTTCGACTTATTTTTTAAATGAAAAGATTGAATGTGTGCTGTAAGATTCCTTTTATACTTATAAAACTTATTACAATTTTCATAAGTGCATACAAAAATATCCATATCATCTGTTTTCTTATGCACTATTGAATGTTGTTTCAAATTTGTTGCCGTTGAAAAACATCTGTTGCATAGATTGCATTTAAATTCTTTCACTATTAATTAAAAAAAAAATTATTTTAATATCGTAACAATAAAATTCATTTATTACCTAATAACACACATGTCCTTTGATGTACCATCAAGCTAATATATCTTTCAAATATTTTTCCACATTTACATTTATAGTCTACATGAGTACGTTTGTGTCTATTTAATTCGTGAAGAGTTAAAAATCTATTCTGACAAATTTGACATTGCATGGGTTTTACTCCAGTGTGTAGGTACGTATGTTGATGCAATACAGATTTTCTATGAAACCCATCTCCACATTCGTCACACATAAATGGATATTTTCTATTTTTGTCATGGTATCTTGAAATGTGCCGCTGCAAATTACTAGCACAAATTTCTTTCAGGCAGCCCTCTATTGGACATTCAACACGAAGAACAGCAACAACATGCGAAGTATTTTCATGACGTTTTAAATGGCTTATTTGCGTGTAATCTTTAGTACAACCTTCTACAGTGCACTTAAATGGTCTCTGAAATTATTATAAATATATATTTTCCAAATATTATAATTAGCTATCAAGATTATTGTTACTTCGCCTGTATGTTTCATTAAGTGGTATTCAAAACGGCTTTTCTTCTTATACTCCGCATTGCATCCTTTATAAGTGCACTTATAGACATTTCTTACTACTGCCTCTGTGTCTGTCTCACTTGAAGAACTTGGATCCATTTTTAAATATTGTTGAATTAACTGATATTTCTTTTGGTAAATAATGTATTAATAGGAAAAAAAATCTTAATTGTATATTATGTCCATTAATAGGTTACAAGTTTAAAACGTGTTTAATATAATTCAGGAATCAGAAATAAGTTAGGTTATTTTGTTTTTGGGGGGGTGTCTGGGAGGTCTAAAAAGTGTAGCCAATCTCTCAAACCGGCCACCTGTCCTGGCCGTAATAATATCAGCTGTTGTCAGATGGCTGCAGAAGGAGCTGTTGTAGCCAGTTGTAGCAGGATTGCCAGATTTGGAGTTTTATCACAATTTTAGTGATTTAGAATATAATTTTCGCGCCAAAAAATGGGATGTGGCGATTGTCGATTGTTTTGGGGATTTACGCGGGGGTTAAAAAAAGGTCATCACAATAAAATTTGCAGGCAAAGAAAGACCCAAAAAAAGGAAGAAAATGACTTTATTAGCTTAGCTTGTCAAACAAGCAAAAAAAGTTCATCACGTTAATTTTAAACAAAAAAGTAAGAAAATCAACAAACGAGAACAGTTGTTGGTGAAAATAAATAATGTTGCTTATGAATTTAACGTTGCTAATAACATCATATTTTATTATATGAGTTAAACATGTTAATTGGGTCAGCTGGAAAGGGCATTTTGAGTTTTTATTATAATTCTTAGGTACTTTTGTCATTATTTCATATATTATTTTAAATTTAATTAAGCAAAAGTTGTGTTGTTCATTTTTAAACTTGTTAATATTAGAAGTTAAAATATAAACTTTAAAGTCTTCTAACTTCGTAATTAGTCAATGTCAAACATATGTTTATATGAACTTTTTTCCTTAAAATTACATAATAAGCTGTAATCTGTCAAAGTTAGTCGGTTAGCAAAAAAATCACCCTGTACATTAGCAGCTCACTCACTCACTTACTCGTCCTGTCACCTACTCACGCACTCACGCACTCACCCACTCACCAACTCACCCACTCACCCACTCACTCACTCGAACTCTCACCTACAAAAAATATATAGAAAAGATATAAAAGCTGCTACGAGAACAAGGTCGCTGAAAATCTGTAGGAATTTCTGGCGGTATCACAAAAAGCAATAGAAGAAATAGGTAAAAGTAAAAAAGAAGCAACGAGAAACATAGACAACAAAACAATGGAAATATGACAATGGACAGAAGAAGAAAAAGAAAAGTGTACAAAGGAACTAAATCCAGAAATATGGAATGGGTAGAGAACAAACCAGAGACATGCTACTATACAACTGAACTACTAACCGGTCTTTAGAAAACACCTACAAAAATAAATAAAATGGAAAAGGAAGAAACATGTATATTATGATAAGAAAAAACCGACGATGATGCGAAACATTCCCTAGTAGAATCCGAGGAGCGGGAGAAAGATAGAAAAGGTACTAGAAGATAAAATAGAAACAACAACAATCGTCAGCAAGTGTATGAAAAACGGTAATAAATAGATTACAATAAAAAAACTTTGCAACAGGAGTTCTAAAAAAATCGAGGAGTTTGAAACTAGGAAGACATAATAAATGCAAGTATTAGAGGAAACGGTGATGGTTCTAGGTGGAGATGAGGAGAGTATGTATTGCCACAGCTAGACCGTGTAAATTCCACGTAGCAGAAACCTGCCCATCATGTACTAAATTCCATGTAAACAAAGAACCGCCACCACCTAATACAACTAAAACAAAATAAAACTGGCGACGTGTGTATTGATACATTTAGAAAAGTATAATTAAAAATTGCAATAAACTTTTATTGAAAACAAATTAACAAAACAAGTCCGCTGTAAGACCAAGATATAAAAGGGAAGTTTAAGGCCGACCAGCTAACCAAAAAGAGAACAACTCAGACAATTGTTGGACCAGAACCCACTTTTGGGAGCGGAAAAGAAACAATCTAGCGCATACTTGCAAAAGAACACAACAACTTGTGGAAAACTGTCAGGGGACGAACCACGCAACATTATTCGTAACAGAACCAACACAAAACACTCAAATGTATTGCATATGAATAGAACCAAACTGCAAAGGCTCATAGAACCTAAGACTGTGGTCTTAAGAAACAAATACTTGCATAGATTAAGTATAGGAATCCATTATACCACGGATGCTTGAAGGACAAGGAGACACCGCAGCGTCTGCTGTACATATGCAAAGCACTCAACTTTTTCAAAAAGATGCTAACCCAAGAAAAGCTTGGCAAAAAACCTCGTAGAAGAGACAGAACTGCTAATGGTGATGCTTGACCAACCGCCTCGGTTATAAAATATACGTCCAAATATCAACTATTGATAGCTTAGCCTATGAATAGGACTTTGCAAATATCACAAGTGGGAAAAGTGCGTTAACTTCACCTAAATTATACGGACCATTAACTAAATATTATTGGGTTATTCAAAATAATTAAAATAACTGCAATCATTAGCATCTATAAAGCCCATTACAAATATAGTATTACAATATTGATAAATATTGAAATAAAATTTCAATTAAGTAATGTTTCACTCATTTTTTTAAATTATCCAAGTCGTGTAATTAATCAAAACTTAGTTTCTGTGGAAAAAAATGAAAGATAAAAAAAATATTAGTTGGCATAGTATTAAATTGTCATTTCAATAAGAATTCCAGTAAGATCTTTATTGAGAAATTGCATCAATTACAATACAAATTGTATCGGCCGATAAATAATCCAATAAACAAGTAACAAAATAAGTTCATTGCACAAGCAACCTCAACATGTCATTCATTATTCACACTGTTTTTGGTTCTCACAACAATCGCAGCATAATTACAAGAAGAAGAAAAATTACGCTTTCACCTTTAACAGCATTCATGATTGACACGTCAGCAAGTGTAACGGAATAATAAATGTCGTTCCGTATCGGATAATCTAAGCCGTTTG
>JARJEC010148823.1:0-37202 GCA_030264575.1 Tachinus sp. AB-2021 | reverse complement strand
TGTAATAGCAAATTTAATACGATAAATTTATTAATATCAATTTAGTCATTGAAGCAATTTTGCTAGTTGCGTTGTTTTTATAATTTTGATGCATATGCAAATTTAGTACGATAAATTTATTACAATCAATTTAGTCATTGAAATGATTTTATTAGTTACAATATTTATGTAAATCTGCTGTAATTGCAAATTTAATGCCATAAATTTTTTTACATTAATTTAGTCATTGAAACAATTTTGCTAGTTGCGTTATTTTGCTAATTTGGATGCATATGCAATTGCAGCAAAATTAGAAAAACCACGTAGCTAACAAAATTGTTTTAAGGACTAAATTAATGTTAAAAAATGTATGGCATTAAATTTGCTTTTATATCAAATTATTGCAGCAAAATTTAAAAAAAGAACGTAACTAACAAAATTGTTTTGATGACTAAAATGACGATAATAAATTTATCGTATTAAATTTGCAATTACAGCAAATTTACAGAAATATTATAACTAACAAAATTTTTTCAATAACTAAATTGATTGTAGTAACTTTAAGTAAAAACAACTTAACAAACAAAATTGTTTTAATGGCTAAATTAATGTTGAAAAATGTATGGCATTTTATTTGTAATTACAGCTAATTTTCAGAATTATTGTAACTAATAAAATTGTTTTAATCACTAAATTGAATTTATAAATTTATCGTACTAAATTTGCATATGCATCCAAATTAGTAATATAACGAAATTGTTTTAATGACTAAGTTAATTTTTAAAAAAATTATGCCATTAAATTGATTGCAATAAATTTATCAGTACCAAATTTGCACTTGCATCCAAATTAGTAAAATAACCTAACTAGCAAAATTGTATCAATGACTATAAATTGAATTAGATTTAAGTGAGGTTCATAACACTGCAACTATTAAGCAGTCTAGATTTATTTAGTGTCAATTAGCAACAACGACATTTCTATATATATTATAATAACAATTATTTTAATTTTAGTACTAACGAATTTTTTACTTAAGAAGCTTAACATTAGGAATTGTGTTTTAAAACTTTGTATAAAGAAAACTGATGAATGTAACAAATCTCAGATTGATTTAAATCCCTTAAAAGTAAACTTGAGTGAACGTGGAAATTCACATTTCTGAAGGGAGGTGTTATGTATTATATAACATCCATCTGCAAAAACTCTATCTCCGATTTGTTAACTGTGCACTTGGTCTTCCTCGAATGACACCTGCAAGGTCAATCGTCATTGTTATAATAAAATGCTCACTAAGCATTTTATTACTATAAAACAGATTGTAAAACCTAGTTTAGTTTGGTCTTAAATCGGAATTCCTTTTTGTAACAAATGTTTAGGTAAATAAACAACAAATCAAAATTCATTTTACTTTTTATTTAATTCTATATTGAATATACTACAAAGCATGTTCTAATTTATATAAAAGGTTTTTATAAATTAAAACAATTTCTAGGAACTAAAATATTATTTTAAATTTATTTGAATTGGAGCATTTAAACTTCCCGCGTATCCTCATTTGCGACAATACTGCAGTACTAAATAGTACAACTCATAGTCTAGGTTATCTATGGTTCCAAAAAAATACATAGGTGTTGCCTATATATATATATATAGTCTAGGTTATCTATGACCTATACTATAGTTATAGTGTTAACATCTGCAAAACATGTTACATTATTTTATTGTTCAAGGAAATGCCGTTAAAAAAGTAACTTATAGAATATACATATGTATTTTTACGACCCTCTCATTTCAATCCAAAATTAAATATTTAAAGAAAAACTTATTTCAACAAAAAAAAACTTGCTAATAATTCCAATTGTACCCTAGCTAGAAAAATATTCAAACAAAAAGTTACAGAAATTATCGAATTTTGACTAAACATGATTCAATCGCTATTTTTGTATTTTTATTGACTTAAGAAGAATTTTTATATACGCTGTTGGCAACACAGTGAAGTCTAATCTTCACCAGTAAGATCGTGAAGCGGTTGATAAATTTTCAGTCATTCATTCATTCATTTTCACTCACACATCAAGAGTTGTGTTTGAAAACAAATGAATTTGTAGGCAGTATCATATTAAAACATTAATTAACAATGATAATTCAACAGTGTAGTTAAATGTGATTAAAATAAATAAGTAAGTTTGTATAAAAATTTACATTAATGTGGTTAATTTCATAAAATATCCCCAATGCCGTAAATATAACCTCAAATTATTAGAATTTTGTACTGAATTTAACATAGATTGATTAATTAATAAATGTTACCAGCATCATGTTTATTATATGAAAATCAATTAGCATTTTTCAATTATTATTACAAGATTTAAAGCAATATAGTGTGAATGAAGTGACTGACTAGTCCCAACAAGTTTTCAAATAATTTCTTTTAGGCCCAATTTAAATATATTTGTATTTATTCTATGATATAAATTAAACAAATTGAGATGTTAAAAACAGGCATGCAGGTGGCTTCATCATCGAGTGTGCAAAGCGGGGTTGATCCCTCACATGCACAAATGAATAAATTTCGGAGTTATGTTAATATGTTGGTTGATCCCGGTTGTAAAGATGATATTAAGTTGAAGGCGACACAAGAAATCAGCGAAAATTTTGAGGTCTGTACTGTATTATTTCAAAAATATTTTTTAATGTTTTATTTTCCAGACTATTCTATCATCGAGTTTATATCCCAGTTTTCTTGAACATTCTGTAAAGATCTTTTTAAGTATTTTACAAGATGGCGAACCACATTTTATTGCCGAATACAATATACAACAGGCAAGTTAAGTAACTGCTAAAATGTAATAATTTATAAATAATTTTATGATCATTACCATGAAATCAAAATAAAAATAATTTTGCTGTTGGTATATTAATCAGTTTATTAAATTATATTTTCAAAGCTAAATTTGTTGTTTTTGATTAATTATAATTTTACGAAATTAAACGAAATCATTTTCAGGTACGGAAGTTAATCCTGGAAATATTACACAGATTGCCAACAAATGACCTGCTGAAACCATTTGTGATGCCTATGCTATCATTGACCTTAAAACTTCTAGAAATTGATAATGAAGAAAACGTTCTTGTCTGTCTAAAAATAATAATTGAACTACATAAACAATACAGGCCCAATTTTAATGAAGACGTAAGTACAATGGTAATATAATTTCTACAACTATGATTACGCAAAAATTAAATAAACAAATCATGTAATTTCTCACGTTTACAGATCCAACAATTTTTACAATTTGTAAAATCGATTTATTCCGATTTGAGAAGTCACATGAATAAAATATTCGAACCACGTGCTCCTATTAAAGTTAAAGATCTCAGTGAGTTAAATATGGAAGAATTGTTGAATGAAACGTTTACAATAACTACGATACAAACTGAAAAAAGGAATAACGATCAAACGTTAATAACTGTAAGTTTATATAATTTATAAATATATTTTAAATTATTTTATTGTTTTGAGTTTTGTATTTTGCTAATTCAGTAACCGGTTCAAGTTAAGCTGTTCAATTCTGGTTTTGGTTATTTTTTAATAAAAAGATAAATTTAAAAAATTTATCTACTACAGTAGCACTCCAATTATCTGAACTCCAGATATCCGAATCGATTTTAAAGGGACAAAAATTTAATATACATTGTGGATTCAGGGAATTTGCAAAATTTTGAAAACGCTGAAATATATATTTCTTTAAAAGTAATGAATTACGTACATACTTGTGCGTATCAAATACAAATTGATTCTTTTATATGAGTATTCGATACTTATACTTTTTCATTAAAATAAAAATTGTGAATTTGTATTTTAAATAATAAAACCTAGCTAATAGCCATCTTTCTATATTAATATTTATATAATGTTTTATTAAATTAAATGTAAATTAATTGTCATTTCTCAGTAAAAAATTAAATCTATTACTTGACTGTTTATAAAATAAATAATACACCGTCGAGTGTCGTAATAATTGTTTGTGTCTCCGTATATTACTCTAGTACCCGACCGCCAGCCGGCTTTGAGTTGAATATTTGAGGAGAGTATCGTAACTGCTGCCAACTCGACTTGCCGTACGTGATTACTTTCAGTATTCGTTACCGAAATCGATCTTTGCTACTACTACTAGTTACCAGCAATCGTTACTCTGCAGTGCGGAAGCGCTAATGAGTACTTGGTAACAGGTACTTTTAAAAAGCAGTATTTGATACTTTTCAATTCAGTATTTGATACTTACTAATATTTATGTACATAATGTATGTAGCTTTTTTAAAAGACACAATCTGTCAAACAAAGAATATTTACCCTTAACTGAACTATGTACATAGTGTAGTGTCGGGTAGGTCATGCATAAGTGAGTCACACATATTGAACCTATGTACTGGGAAGCACTGTATGTACATACATAGTACATATGTATGCATTATGTATGTACATTACATGTTATGTATGTACAAAGGAAATATGAGCTTTTTTTTCTAAGAAATTACTTTTTTCCGTATATTATCAGAATACTATCCAAATAGGGTCTATTCCCAATCGATTCGGATAATTGGAGTTCAGCTGTAATTTAAGCTAATTTAAATTTCTTTGCAAATGGTTATATGTGGTTTTCAATATTTTCAAGAGTAAATAAGAAAGAAGTGCATGTGGAAAGACTTGTATGGACAAGGTTAGAAATGAGTGGGTAATGAATGAATGTGGTTTGAAAGTAACACCAATAGACCGGTACGAAAAAAGTACATTACGTTGTTTTGGACATGTTGGGAGAATGACTGAGGATCAAGTGACAAAGCAAATTTACAATGGAAATGTATTTGGATTGACAGGCTGCCTAGATCAGTAAGAGTTGGTTGGATATTGTAAGTAAATGTGTCAAAAACGAAAAATTAAAAGTTTAAAGAATAACTCATTACTTTAATGAATCTTGCAGACCTCATGTTATAAAGCAAAATATTGTGCCTTTAGCAACAATATCTACTGTACATGAAACAAAACACAAAATCAAAGAAAAGGGAAATAAGCACAACTATCCGACATGAACACTTCTTGAAATTCCAAAATACAAAACAACCTCATATTCCAAATCATCAGGTGGCAATAAATTATTTAATAAATTACTATCTTCAATAAGACAATTTGACTAAGAAGTTCAAAATAATATTGTAACAACTGGAGTTTGTCTTTATATTTAGTAGAAGAATACTATCGTGCAGATTTCAGTTTAGGATAATACATATTTACTAATGTTAATCTACTTATATCATTGTATATACTTATTTTGCAACAAATTTTTACATGTTCTATGACTCTAAAACAGTTAATACATTTTTATTATTATTGCTGTACCCTATTCGTATAATCAAATATTTGGATAATTCAATAATTTATGGATAAAATGCTCAATTTCTTATGTAGATGACATGTACAGTTTTGCTAACATAAATCTAGTACAAACAATTTAGATCTAGTTTTGCAATTATCTAAAATTGTTTGTTGTAAAGGTGAGTTTTAATATTACCTAACCTATTAACAAATGTCATTTTGATCATAAATCCGTGAGAATCTAAAGACCATGTTACACAGACCAAATATGTTTGTGCTAGATTTATCTGAGCATGACTGTACATACATACAAACAATACTTTACAGTATGTACAGCATGTGGCTAGTAAATATTCTGTTCGACAGATTGTGTTTTTTAAAAAGTTACACAAAGTTGTGCACTTGTGGCCACGTGACAGTTAACGGTTATTAAAAATGGTAGGATATAAAATTAATAATAACATTGTTTGATCATGCTTTTTCAAATTGGTGAATTTTGGATTATGTATAGAATGGTAGTTATGTCACTAAATGTAATGTTATGAAAGCTAACTTCACAATAGCAAAAGCATTGTTAATATTCAACTGTATATACATTATGTAAATCTTTATTTTAAAAAAAATATATATTTCAGCATTTTCAAATTTTGCAAATTCCATAAATCCATAATACATATGAAATTTTTGTCTCTTTAAAACTGATTCGGATAACTGGAGTTTGGATAATTGAAGTTTTTGTAATTATATTTATTATATTATTATTATGTAAAAGTTTTCTGAAACTTTTAAAATACTTGGGTTAAATATAAAGATTACCCTAAAAATGAAATAAAAAACCAGTTCTGAACTTGCTACCGAACTACCATAATCAAAGTTTTTTTAACGAAAATAATAAATTGTATAGATCTAATATTGTTATTTTTAATTGCAGTATAATTTAATTCCCAAAGCGGTTTTATCATTAAAAGTAATACAAGAATTACCAATAATAGTTGTGTTGATGTATCAATTATACAAACAAAGCGTTCATCAGGATGTCAGCGCTTTCATTCCATTAATTATGGACACTATTGTATTACAGCCTACATTACAACAAAGGTAAATAATTTTTATGAAAAATTGACTACAATTTTAATTTACAATTTTAACATTTTTAGGAAAGCCGAAAGTTTTAATAAAGAAATATTTGTTGATTTTATGGGTGCGCAAATTAAAACGTTATCATTTCTGGCTTATATTATTAAAATTTATCAAGAAACTGTTTCAAAGCATTCAACTATGTTAGTACAAGGCATGCTGGGCTTGTTGACGTTATGTCCAATGGAGGTTGCACATTTAAGGAGGGAATTGTTGATTGCGTCGAGACATATATTAGCTACTGATTTAAGAAATAGTGAGTTATTTACATGTATATGTTAATACTGATACTGTTTTGAAGTATTTTTTATTAATACATTATTTATTTTGTGAATAATTTACATTTTGATACTATTTTGATTCAAAATTTTGAGAATTTTTTTCTAAAAATTAATTACAATTTTACAATTTTTACTTAAGATTTTTTTTTTAAATATTATTTTTAAATATATCTCTTTATTTTTTAGAATTTGTTCCTCAAATGGAACGTTTATTCGATGAAGAGGTTTTATTGGGACGTGGGTGGACTACACATGAGTCCTTGAGACCACTAGCGTATTCAACTTTGGCAGATTTAGTGCATCATGTACGGACGCAGCTTACTCTTTCAAATATTGCCAGAGCTGTGCATTTGTTCAGTAAAAATGTTCACGATGATACATTAGCAACAACGTAAGTGTATTGAATTATATAATTTATTGGAATTTATTATGTGATAATCCATCATTTTAATTATTTAAACATATTTACTTTGTGCAACACTTGTATATTTTATTTTTAAATTCCCTGTTTATTTAAATTTCAAAAGGTTTATTAGAACCAATATAATAAAATTATACAAAAATAATAAATAACATTGAGTGTTTCTTTAAATAAAATGAATATTGCTTTTGGTCGAATCGGAACCATTTTTTAAATGATTTTTGTTTAATTTTAGGATACAAACAATGAGTTGTAAATTATTACTCAATTTGGTGGAATGTATTCGTAAGAGATCGGAAGTTGAAAACAGTACGGAGGGTAGAGGACTTTTATTGCGCATGCTTGAAGTTTTTGTACTTAAATTTAAAACGATAGCCAAAATACAGCTGCCTAAGATGTCGGAAAAATGGTTTGTTTATTTTTGTCTAAATAATATTACCAAACTAACATTTTATTTACAGCAAGCAACAAATGGCAACATTACCGGCTATTCAAAATGGCGCTGCAGGTCAGGCAGCAACAATTAAGACGGAACCCGATGTGAAAACTACAGAAGAATTGGACGGTGTTTTAAATTCTCAGAAGGAGGAAAAATCCAAATTTGGATTTCCACAAGCGCAAAACTATAGTGTCACTGATTACAGAAGCCTTGTTAAGACATTGGTCTTTGGTGTCAAAACTATAACATGGGGATGTGCTTCGTGTAAGGTAAAAATATTTTTTTTATAATACACTACTCAAAATAATTAGAGAAACACATATTTAGGTCTTAATATTTTTTTTAATTTTTAACAATATATAAATCTAATAATTTAAAGATTCACATTTTGTCTGAATAAATTTGCAAAACAAAAGGGAAACCAGTTTTACATAAAAAAAACTTACAAAAAAATATTTGAAACTACTGCTCGAAATTACAGTGGAAGTTTTTTAAGTCTTACTTCAAAGGGATCGGAAAATAATTCAGTTGTCTTTATTTGGGCATGTCCTGAATAGGCATCTAAACCGCTCTACCGATTTTGATCAAATTTTCAGGAAAACTTGAACATAGTGGTCCTGTGAAGTTTGGGGTTGACATAAAAATCAAATTAAAATACAAAAAGGAATTACATCGCTCAGTTTTATTATACTACTTACCACAATTATCTTAAGCTGGAACACAACACTTATGTGACACTATAAAGGTTTATTTGCTCAAAAAACTTAACTAACCAACTGCTCTTATGTGTTTCACTGAAAATATATGAATTAGGCAACTTATTTCTTAAGATGGGAGAGAAGTTGCAGGGTTCGACTTTTATCAAGCGCATAACTTGCATTTTTTTTATTGGATTGAAGCAATTACCTCCCGTGATTAATTGGCAAGTAAATATGCACTTAGGTTACATGAAAATTTTTGCATAACCATAACAAACAAAAAATATTTGTTATTTCCAATATCTATTATGAAACTTTTTGCATAAAGGAGAGCTTTTACTTTTAACCATAAATTGAACCAAACCGTTTTCTATGAACATATTGAATAATAAAATCACTACATTATAATGAAAATCGAAATTTTAATTATAATCCACAAATATTTAACTCATTCATTCAATTGTCATTATATCACGAACGTCTATGGGAAAAGTGTATATAGTGCTTATTTTATGTGTGTAATATTGAATTTGACACACCTGTCAAAACATAAACATTGAAAAAGTCCTAGATTTTTTTAATAGGTCTCCAGTGGGTGTATTGTCTACCTCATAAATAATATTGTGATTATTTTTGCAGTTTCATTGTTTTCATACACCTATCTTTTCAATGAAAAAGTTTTAAAAATGTTGAGCAATTTTTTCAAATAACTTTGTTATTTATTATTATATTTGAACAAGAATGCTTTATTGAAAAGCTGTAATTATACTCGTATTAATAACGAAAACAGAATTGAATTATTTTTATTATGAATTATTATGAAACATTTAAGCAACACTTTTCCCTCTTTAGAAAAATTACGTAATAGCATTGTTATGATCTGCTGCCGATTAAATATCAATTGCTTTAATAAACCAAAATTTAAAAATTAATAATAAAAATCATTTATTTTTAAATTTATATAAGTCATTTATGTAATTTATTATTTCAGCCAGTATCAAATGAGCCTCCGATTGGCTCAAAACAGTTCCAACCTGCAGAAACTTTAGTTTTCATACGTCTTGTCAAATGGGCATTAAAAGCATTAGATATTTATACACTAACAGTGGGGCCACCAGTTGCTGGACAAGCACGTGTTAATCAACAAAATATTAGAAATAAGGAAGAAAAGGAGGTTCTTGAACATTTCAGCAGTGTGGTAAGTTATACATCTATTGACAATGTTTGTATTTTAACATAATATAATAATAACAAAATAAAGCAATAAACACTATTGTTTCATCGTAAGGATGGTTTCGATCTCTACTATGTGGTACTTTATTATTAGAAATAAATAAAACAAAAATTACTATGTTTTATTTATTACTGTTATTTTACTTTAGATTCTCACAGATATATTAATTACTATACTAAAATAAAATAAGTATAAGTGATATTATAAAATTATATAAATATGTACTGAGAACTTATTATTCTGCAAAATTCACAGTTTTGCTGTCGATATAGTATTATCAAATTAATCCTCCAGTCATAAGTAACAAAAATTAACACGCGGAAATATGATCTTTAATTCTGTCGACGAACTTCTAATTGATTTTTGATGTTTTTGTATAGGTTTTTATTTTTACCATATGCAATTTTGAAGAACTTACAAAGTTTTTGATGATTAAGATTTACAGAATATATTATGAATTTATAATATCACTCTCAGTATTATAATAAGCTTAAGGTTAAGAAACATTAAAGTATAAACTTGTTACGTATCCCATTCACGATTATCAAATGAAGCAATATTTGATAATTTTTTTAAGTTTGTAATATTTCTAACCTACGCATTATACTTGACTAAATTATGGAAAATTTATAAATTTCACACATAAAAACTTACATAAAGAAGAAGAAGAAGAAGAAGAAGTACAGATTATGAAAATTTAGTGAACTATTTAATATTTAAAACCAAGTTGACACTTCATATTTAATATTATTTTACGATCTATGTTTTATTATATATGTTATAATTATTAATTAATTTTAACATTTCAATTAATTTACACTTTACAGTTCTCAATGATGCATCCGCAAACGTTCCATGAAATTTTTTCAACGACTATTGAGTATGTTGTGGAACGAGTATACAAAAACTCAACTTTACAAATTGTGCCAAATACACTGCTTGCCAACCCAACAACGAGTCCCATTTTTGCAACTGTGTTGGTCGAATATCTTTTAGAACGAATGGAAGAAATGGGTTCCAATCAAGATCGTAGTAATTTGTACTTGAAATTATTCAAATTAGTTTTTGGAAGTGTTAGTCTGTTTCCGCAAGAAAATGAAAATATGTTGAGGCCTCATTTGCATCAAATTGTTAATCGGTAAGCAATTGTTTTATTAGAAAATTATGTGAATTATTGGATTTATATAGGATTTGTTTAGCTTGGTAATTTTTAAAAGTGAAATGATGAAATGTTTAAGCTTATTTATTTGAAAAATATTTTTAGAAAGTATCGTAGCAACAACCTATAGTATATATAATATTAGTAATAAAATATAAATTCAAATTTCTTTTTCAGATCCATGGAGTTAGCTATGAGTGCTAAAGAACCATATAATTATTTCCTTCTCCTCAGAGCATTATTTAGATCAATTGGTGGTGGCAGCCATGATTTACTATATCAAGAATTTTTACCTTTACTTCCAAATCTTTTGGAAGGTTTAAACCGTCTCCAAAGTGGATTACACAAGCAACACATGAAAGATCTTTTTGTAGAATTGTGCCTTACTGTACCCGTACGCCTTAGTTCATTATTACCATATTTACCAATGTTGATGGATCCGCTAGTTTCAGCTCTTAATGGCTCTCACGTACTCATCAGTCAGGTAAATAAATCAGAATTTATTTTCAGTTTAAGTTAATAAATATGCAAATATGCTTTTTTATATTTGTATTTATTCATTTAATGTAAATCTAAAAATTAAATCCAAATATGCATAATTTCTCACCTAACGCTTAGGCTTGCCTGCAACGAGGCTGATTTTATTATAACTTTAGTACAAGTATTGAAACTTAAAACTAATTCCCACATTTTGTATGATACATAAATTTGTAAAATAAATACGTGAGTATGCGTATTCAATCGTTTTGTCAGTGAATGATAAATGTTAATTATCTCAGATCTATACAAACACGTGTTTTTCTACTCGTAACTATTCTGAGCATATTTTGTCATACTTATCCAATAAATTAGAATAAGTTCTATTTTCTTGCATGAGAATTTACTAAATCAGTGCTTGCAATTATTGTACTAAAGTTAGTGCTAAATCAGTGTTGTGTCAGATAGATCTTATACAAAATTTATTTATTTATTTTATAACTATTATTATTTTAGGGCTTGCGTACATTGGAATTATGCGTCGACAATCTTCAGCATGATTTCCTTTACGAACATATTCAACCCGTCCGAGCAGATTTAATGCAGGCACTATGGAGAACGCTTCGTAATAATGATCAGGTAGCTCAAGTTGCTTTTAAAGTTCTTGGTAAATTTGGAGGTGGTAATCGTAAGATGATGATCGAGCCTCAGAAATTAGATTATATATCCAGTGATTATGATCCACCTGCTATTTTGGCTCATTTTAATGATCAGCAGCAGCCGGTTGAATTTCCTGTCGAGAAGGTTATTGAAACTGCATTTAACGCTTTGAAGCAAAGCACGACAGATTCATTCTATAGAAAACAGGCTTGGGAGGTTATTCATTGCTATTTAACAGCATCATTGAATTTGAATAATGATAAAGACGATAAAAAGACTTTGCTTAATTTGTTTATGCATCATAGTTTTGTCGATGGTGGAAATATTCCGCACTGTAAAGGGTCTTCTTATAAGAGTATCTACAAGCAGGCCAGGGAAACTCATCAGACAGCTTTAATAGGTAATTATTATTTGGATCTTTCTAGTTTGAAATATTTGCCAAGTTTTAATTTATTTTTATTTTTTAATTGCTAAAGGTAAAAAATGTAAAAATAAATTATTGTAGAATATTACATACAATGATACAATATTTAGTTAAATTTTTAGTCCAAGATGACATGAAATGAAAAAATGTATAAAAATAATTACAGTAGAATCTTGTTAATTTTTATCAATTAAAACACGGTCTAATCCGGAATACTGGGGCAATAATGTCATAATTAAAAAAAATATTTCCGATTGAATTCCATTTTAGTGTGGTTTATTCTGGGGTGGGTACAAAGACCCTAGAAAAAATTGAATTCCTTATATTTATCAACAGTAAGGGCCTTTTTAATAGTCTCAAAATTTAAAATTGTGATAAAAAGGGAACATGTCCATTTTTATGTTATTTAAAGATTTTACTGCTAAAGCAATTTTGAAACATACCTGCTTATTGCGATCCTTTGTAGTGATCAAAAGATATATTTTCTTCCTTAAATAGGTACAATTACCTTTAAATTAAAATCAGTCACGAAGGATATAACATAGACACAAACACTCACATCAATGTCATATTTTGTATCCGTCTTATTTGTTCACAGCTACCCTGTTACTCATTACTCTATGCCATACAAATTCATGCGTCCTCAGTCTCATTCGCTTACTCTGTATCCCTACCCGTTCCCCTCAATTTGTTATATAAGTATATTTTACTTCTCCACTTTTTCGGAGTTATACTCAATATAAAAAAAATGATCACTTTTAATATTAAAATTATAGTTTGTGCTTGTTCCAAGCACACTCACATTTTTTTATTTTGTTGATTTTTTTCAACATAATGTAAACCATATAAAAAAATGGGGAAGATACAAAAGTAAACTAAATAATTGGAAAAAAATTTAAATGAACGGAAAATATACGAAAAATAAACAATTAATTGCTTAATTATTTAATTTTTTTCTTTAATTCTGTATTATTGTCTTTTATATTTAAATGTGACAAATTGATGTAACTATTTGAGAACAGGGGGAAAATCAAAACAAACTTTTTCCCTCTTACCATTGAAACCAACTTTAATAAATTAACATTTAAAGAGAAGCTTTTTGGGACTTTATATATATATATAGCTTTCTTCTTAAGTGCTACAAATAATGAGAATTAACAAATAATATTTATCACAATTATAATAATTTTTTTAAAAATTTTATATACTTTGGTTTTTGCTTACCCATTTAAGGTTTAAAACATCAAGTGATTAAAATAATTTAAGCATTACTAACACATTTTCTTTTTTATATAACTGAAATTGTTCCATATTCCCTAGGTGAATGAAACAAAAGTCGCTGATACTATGGCTTGAGTTTCCACTCTCCCCTTTTTACTATCTTATTTTGTGCATTAAAGGCAATAACAAAATCTTTATAAATATGTATGTACATGCAATATTATTATGAATTGTTTGTATCAATAAGGAAAGGAAAAACCAAATTTGAAAATCGAAATAATTATTAATTCAACATTCAAAAACCCTACAAATTTAATTAAAGATTGTTTGCAGATTTAATTAGATTTTTTAGTGCTTAATTTAAATTATTGGTATTGGTCCTAAAATTAATGGTGTTAAAATTACATTGTGAAAAAACGGAATTAAAAAAAAATTAAATGAGAAATAAACAAGTATAACATATTTTAAACATAACCTATAAATATGAAAACACAATACAATAAAATTTTGATTGAACTTTGTTTTTTTAGGAATGTTTGTTGCTGCTGCCATCAAAGAATTGAGACAACCCGTTTTCAGTACATTGATAAATATTGTACGTCATTACACAATGGTGGCTGTGGCTCAACAGGCTGGAGCTTTTGCTATGACTCCAAGGTAAATAAATATTATTCCTGCCGAATCAATTTTGAACAAAAAATTATTTTTAAAAATTGTTTCACAAAATGCGATTTTATTTTCAGAACAAATGAACTAGTTTCACTTGACCCTCTAGAATAAAGAATTATTTTGTAAAGGCTTCAATTTTTTTTTTAAATTATTACATATATGCGTTTTTATTTTCAGAGCAAATGAACAAGTTTCACTTGACCCTCTAGTATTAGTAGATGCACTGGCTGTAATTATGGGCCACGAAGAAAAGGAACTGATCAAACCTGGCCACGTTGCATTGGTCATCATGATAAACACAGCCACTAGTTTATTAGGTAGCAAAGATTTGGTGAGTATTAAAGCCATTATTATATCTATTATAACTACAGAGTGGGTTTTAAGGTATGTAATGATTTTAACTTTTTTTATTATTTTTTTGTTTGTAAAAGTTTTAAAAAAAAATTACAAAATATAGGCAATTTATTTGACTCATTTCATTACTTTGTATTACAGGCGTGCAGATTACCTCTAATAGAATACATTTCTGAAAAAATGTGTGCTCTCTGCTACGAAAGAGCGTGGTATGCAAAATTGGGAGGATGTCATGCGATTAAATTAATGTTTGAACATTGTGCATTGAAATGGGTCTACGAGCACATGTTTATATTTCTTAAAGCATTACTTTTTGTTATGATGGATCTTACTGGAGAAGTTTCCAGTGGGGCGCTGGACATGGCCAAAACAAATCTCGAAAAGATGCTGATTGTATTAGTGAAATCACCACCTGAAAATGCTGATAGAATTACAAAAGATATTCAGCGGAAAGCCTTGTGCAAAGTAACACACGAACTTGTTAGACAAGTCACCAGTCCACATACTATGGTCAGAGAACAAGTAAGGAATATATTAAATGATTTTTTACATTTTTTCAAATTGAATTTTTTTTTAACTGAAAGAACAAAAAACGTTTTTTATTTGAGGTGAAGTCAGGTAAGGTTTCTTATATAAAAATATGTTTTTTTCTAAACATAAAAGATGGAAAAATGTTTTTATACTCCGTTAAAAAATATATATTTTTTGTCTACTTTGTTCTGTACATTGGCACTTTTATTCATACCTAACTGAATGGATATGTATTATATATCCCCACCAATGTGGATATGAAATTTGTTACCAATCATATAAAGCAAGATATCACAAATCAAAATGTCATAATATTTATTTGAATACCTATAAATAAGTATGATTTTAATTGTTAAATATCGGAAATCGACAATGAACCGGAACGTCAAATGTCAAATGCTATCAAATATAACCTATATTTATTATTTTTATATTACTAATATTCATAATAATAATTGTAATTTTCATAATTGCTCATTTGTAATTAAATAATTAAGTATGTTCATTTGATTCTAAGACCAGAACTCCAAAATAATACCTAAGAAACATAATTACTTATAAATATAAATATTGTAGGTATGTATACTTGACTTATTATGCATTTTGTAAAACGTCGAATATCAAATATAAGCGGCAAAATAAATACGAAGTACATGATATAAAAACTTTTTAGGAACGTTTCAATTTTATCCACGTGCGATATGTGCATACTATCCACGTTTGGTGTACAAAATATTATTATATGCCTGAGTATTTGACAATACAAAATGTTTATGCATATTGTTGTTTCTAGTCTATGCAATCACTACGTCTCCTGGCTGAAAAACAAACTAAAACAGTGACTGCTGTAATGGAACCATTCCGTGAAGTTTTAGCCGATATGGTTCCGCCTAAAAAACACCTCTTAAAACACCAGCCTGCGATTGCACAAATGGGATTGATGGACGGCAATATGTTCTGCACCACTTTAACACCAAGATTATTTACTTTTGGTAAATATTACATTTTAACATAATAATTAGAGGTTGTGAATTATATTTTTGCTGTTTAATATTATTTATTTAAACAGCATATAATTCATAACCTCAGCTAAAAATTATAGAAGCAAAAATGAGCATAATCATTATTTTTATTTTTTAGATATGAGCATAAAAGAAGATAATTTATTCATCTTAGATTTAATTTCATTATGTAATACCGAAGATGCAAAATTAACAAATTCATCCTGTTATAAAAACATAACAAATTTCACGCCGCTCCGAATGAGCGCCCTTCGTGTATTAGCCGCCTGTCATTATTTGGAAGCGGATATTCGTGATGATATTTTTGAAGTGCTTTATAAAACATTGGAGAAACCTAACGCTGAACTGCAACAGACTTCATTCGAATGCATGAAGAGTTTCATCAGTGGATATCAAGTTGAAAAAGAATTGGTTGGTATTTAAATACTTTAAATTGTGCAATGTTTTAAATGTTTGCTTTTTAGATTTATAAAACGATGCGGCCTTTATTATTAACTCTTGGAGATGTTAATAAATTAACTTTGAATAGTGTTAAGATGTTGTCATATTTGACACAGCTATTTCCGAAATTTTTTAATGAAAATTTATGTGAGCAGCTCGTTGATATTTTGAAAGAGATGTTGAAAAATTTGGTTACTCACAATAAAAGTATGTTTTGTTATGTTATTATTTTTTATTTTAATTCGGCTCTTGCAAAGAATAATTTATTTTGATTGTTTAAGAAATGAGTTAAGCTGATTCTTCAACAGAAAATAATACTCTCTTTAGATAGAATTCATTTTAAATATATTATTGTAATAGTATTGACATACACGTTTGCAAAACGCTTTTTTAAAAGATACAATTTTAATCTAATTATTATTTTAGGTTCAACGGGAATTTCCAAGAAAGGTGAGGAAGAGCAAACAATTGTGACTGTAATAAGTATTTTTTATCAAACTCCATCTGCTTCTTCTAAATTTATTAAACAATTGTGTTCCTTAATTTTACAATCGGAGCATGCATTATTGATTGAGGCCAGCTCACCATTTAGGGAGACATTGATGAAGTTCTTGCTTAGATATCCGATTGAGACTTTAGATATGTTTATGGATGATACACACATTAAGGTTAGTATTTTTTCTTTTATTTGCATTGTTCCAACCAGTTCAAAGTTTGTTATTACCTAACGAACTTTTAGTTTGATGCAGTTTGGCTTTTTACATTCAATGCATTACAAGTTTTTGTCATAATATTCAGGAAATAAACAAAAACTAAGTATTTTATTAATTAAATTTGTATAGATTCTGGAAGTATGTGACAGCCACTAAAAAACATGTATGCTATTTTTAAAATACGTTCATTTTATGTAATTGAAGACTAATTATTACGGGAAAAAGAGATATTAAAAATTATCAAAGATAATAATTTAAGCAGGAAATAAAAAAAAATTATTGAGAAATAATTTTTTAATTATAAGTAAGAAATTTATTTATCTCTCCATCATTCTTTCTTTTTGATTAATTTTTTGTTATTACAATCGAACTTCAATAAATCAAACTGCTTGCATTTTTTTCACAACAGCTCAATAAAACTAATGACCTTCAATATTATTAGTCTTGTCAGATCATAAAAGGAGGATACCAAGATGGTGTTGCAGCCAATTACATAAATGCGTTGATAATTTAAAATCTAAAATTGTTGCGTGTCTGTCAGGCACATATTTCTGGTTAAATTTGAACTATCACGATATTTTGACATTTATATTGTCAAAATTTTGAAATCTTAATAAAATTAGCACAATCTATATATAAATCGTATTTGGAAGATCTGTAGATATTAATGAGATGTATAAAATATTTTTATAAACTATTACGATATTTTGACATTTATATTGTCAAAATTTAGAAATTTTTATAAAACAAAAATTAACACTATGTAACTTGAAATATTTTTAGATGTAAAAGAAGAAAAGAACAGATAATTGTGTTTTTAAAATTTATATATCTATATTAATGATAATTGAAGCACTGGCTCAAAGAATGTTGTAACTCGCATATTTTACAAAATTGAGATTTTGAGAAATAACATTGTACATAATACAACTATGAATTTTAAATTCTCGACCAACCAAATAAAGTATTTTATTTCTCATTTTTGCGTTTTCCGCAAGTGTTTGTGTCTTATTTTGTGTCTTGTGTCTTGAAAAGTAGATACAATGTAGGTAACGACGTTTTTTGAGCCACCGCTTCAATTATAAATTTGTTTAATATTTTGACATTTAAATTGTAAAATTTAGAAATTTTTTTGAACCTGAGTTAGCACTAACTGATTTATAATTTTATGTCCTTATTTTATTTCATAGGATCAACAATACAGCAGATATTTAGAATATTTAATCAAAAACAATGATGGTAATCCATTTAGAGAACACATACAAAAAAACATGGTGAAACGATTGATAACTTTAGCACTATCAAATGTCAATCAAGTACTCGGTCAAGAAGATCAATATGAAATGCAGTATCAATCCATTCGGATAATTTATCTTCTGATTAGGAAAGATGAACAATGGTTGTCCACACAACAGGAATTGGTCGAAGCGTTAAAATTGATTTGGTGTAATGATGAATATCAGGTCAGTATTTTTTCCCAATTGATATAAGTAGTAATGCTAATTTTATAAATATTACAGAATCGACATAAAGCTGTAGATACTTTGGAATATAATCATTGGCGTGAGCCGAAAATGTTAGTGAAAATTCTTCTCCACTACTTTCAGCATCATACTAATAATATTGATTTGCTTTTCCAACTACTGAGGGCTCTCTGTGATCGATTTATACCAGAATTTCAGGTAATAATTTTTACTAAGCCTATACATTTTATACAAGGTTGTTTTAAATAATTCATATATTTAGATATTACATGAATTTCTTGCAAAAACTTTTTGTTTTTATACATATTTTAAACAGGGTTGTTTAAAATAATGGGCATATTTACATATTTTATAAATTTCTTACAAAAATGTCTGATATGAACATTTTCATTATTTTTGACAGCCCTGTATAAAATATATCAATTTTATACAGGGTTGTACAGAATAATGCAAATGTTTATATTTTCTATACAGGGGTTTTCAAAATAATCGGCATACTTATATATTTTATACAGAGTATTCAAAACAATAGCGATATTTAGATGTTTGATAATTTTTTGCAACAAATGTTCAATTTTATATATTTATAAAGACATCCAAATGATGTCCATGTTTAAATATTATATCAATTTCTTGCAAGAACTTCTGATTTCATATATTTTATAAAGGGTTATTCTGAATAATGGACCTATTTGTATATTTTATACAGTGTTGTTCAAAATAATGGTCATATTTAGAATCTAGGTATCTGATAATTTCTTGCAAAAAATATCCGGTTTTATATATTTTTAATTTTTGCTTGCAAAGTAATATGTTACAATATATTTTGAAAATTGATTGTACCCGTCAATTTCAATGTTTTAGTAATTTTTAAGAAATTTTAAACTTTGCGAACTCATACGGAGATACAGTTCAATATAATGGATACTTCATACTGGGTTGTTTAACATATAATGACATATTTAGATATTTGAATAATTTTTTTCACTATGGGTGAATATTTATTTTTTCTGAACTTAATTTTATCATATGATTCAGAAATTTTACTTGATTAGTGTGTTTATAAAGTTGAATGATTTTTTTTTCTTTTTTTGTTTCTGTAAAAATTAAAAACTTTCTATGAGCGTAATGAACTTTTTTTAGAGAGATATAGATAGAAAGAGATATTAATTGTTTTTTAAATTTTATGAATTTTTTTTATATTGCAGGTAAAACTTAGAAGTTGTACTTGGCGAATATTAAAATCCATCCAATGCTTTAACTCGCTTCTTTTTTTTTGTAGCTTATATGAAATTAAAGGAAATTTCATTTTCGATCATCTCCTGTGAATCGTTTGCTTTTCACATTTATTATTTCTGAGCAATGGTAGTCATTTTTTATATTTCAATTTAAATTTAATTTCAGAACATGCGCTGTTAATTGTAACGTTAGCACATGCACCGCGCGGTCTAACCGAAATAATAAAGTTTGTTTTTTTATTCTATTTTAAAATCAAGAAATAAAAGTACATATGGTGTGTGTAATTTAAAAATATAATATTCTGTTTTTTTTAATTCAAAACTAAACATACATATACAATAGCAAAATATTTTTAAAAAATCTTACTTATCAAATTCTCATAGCATATCTAAATGCGTACACCGCTAACTTAAATATTACAATTTCTAGAGAAGATTTTTGAAAGATGCGATGCTTCTGACTATATAACGTGTTCTGGATCCCTTTTTTAATTAAAATACATAATATAATTAAGTGTCGTTGGGTTGTCTATGGAGTACAAAATAAATTAAAACATCAAATATTACATACATTTAAATTTAAATCTAAACACATTTTGAACATAATTTTTTGTTATATTTTGTGATTCTGAGTTTTACACCTTCCATGATATAAAAAATGTATTAAATTTATTCAAATTAATTTAAGTGTATGTCATACTTGACGTTTGTATTTTATTTTGTATTTTATGACCAATATGACGTGCTGCATTCAAAATATTTTTGCAAGTATTTTTTATTTTATTTAAAATTACTATCGTTACTTGACAATAATAAATTTAGAAATAAATACTTGGCAGGAGATGTTGAAATTTAAATCTGATTTAATTTCACATATCTTACAAAGGAATGGATAAAAAATAAGCGAGTTATAGCATTGAACAAATTTTAATTTTCACCTTGTATATTGTAATATAAATTTGAAAAATTAATGTTTATTATTTAATTTAATTTAATAAATATATTTTTTAATTTTTTAGTTCTTCCGTGACTTCTTGGAAAATACAGTTGCCCAAGATTACACAGTTGAATGGAAGCGTTCTGCGTTCTTCTTATTTGTCGAACAATTTACCTCTCACAATATGTCTCAGGAATTAAAAGCTAAAGTACTCCAGCTAGTTCTTATACCGTGTTTTGCTGTTAGTTTTGAACGCAAAGAAACGAACAAATTAATTGGAACACTTCCGGCACCATATCAGGACAATCCGAAAAACATTGTTTCCGTATTCATCAACAAGGTAAAGTACTTATATTTTTAATAACTTATATTACAACTTATAACTATACAATCATTTACGTTTTTTGTAGTTAATTGATCCTGATAACCCATTTCCGTTTGCCGATTGTGTAAGAATATCTTTACTTCAATTCTCTTGTTTGCTGGTAGAACAAGCCAGTCCGCACATTCATGATCATGATGCTAATAACAAAGCGCAAGGTTTTAAATTGCGACGATTAATGACATTTGCATGGCCCTGTCTGCTTGGCAAAAACTGCGTTGATGCGGCCACTAGATATCATGGACATTTGTTACTTTCCCACATAATCGATAAATTTGCAATCCATCGCAAAATAGTGTTGCAAGGTAAGCTGGCCAAATATAACTTTACATATCATCGGCATAATTCTTAAATCACCGAAATCCAAAAAGATGATTATACACTAGAAGCAACAGCGTTGCCTGGTAACATAGTGTATAAATCCAGATTGCCTGGAGGAATTATTTGAAAGGTTTTTGTCGTTTTAGTAGTAGTAATTTTTTTTTTTGAGTTACGCAAATTTTCCAGCTGAAAGCGTTAAATATGCACTATCGAATGGTGTAAAACTCTCAATTTATCCAAAAGTGGTCTTATGCCGATGATATATTTTTTAAATTTGTTATTTGATTCATTTTAAATTTTAATAGAATCAACTGTTATTATGTGATAATTCATAATATAAGATTTAAAACAAAACTAGTGTGTTTCTATATCACAATTTATTTACTGCAGTTTTAACTGAACCTCAGTCTCTGAAGTTCCGTAACATCTGATGAAAACTGAGGTTCAGTCGAAACTGTGGTCATGGTGTGACTAAATAAATTATAATATAAAAACATATTAGTTTTATTTTTAATCTTACCTTAATGTTTATTTATTTTGTGTGGTGTTAATTGTTTAATATAGCACTTAAAATGAATTAATGTAACTATAAAAACTGGTTTGAAAATGAGACACATAAAAAGCAACCTGCACATTACCTTATGAAACATAACGTAGAAAATATAAAAGCTAAATAAAATTTTTATGTTTTTTAGTATTTCACAGTTTATTAAAAGCGCACGGATTGGAAGCACGTAATGTGGTACGGCAAGCTTTAGAAATTCTCACACCGTCCATGCCGTTGCGAATGGAGGAAGGCAATAAAATGTTGACACATTGGACAAAAAAAATTATTGTTGATGAAGGTCATTCAATGCAACAATTGTTCCACATTCTGCAATTAGTAGTTAAACATTATAAAGTTTATTATCCAGTTCGACATAATCTTGTTCAATACATGGTTAACTCTATTCAACGGTTAGGATTTAATCCGACACCAACATTTGAACATCGAAAGCTTGCTGTAGAGTTATCCGAAGTTGTAATTAAGTGGGAATTGCACGGTGTATGGGAAGATTGTGAGGCAGATACCACTGTAGATGTGGGTGTGAAGAGACCGGCTTATGATGATAATATGGAACAGCAAAGGAAGAGATTGGCTTATCAAGAAGCCGGTACTAGTGCTGGACCTATACCTGTCAGAGTTGAACCAAGGGCTAATAAGCCAATTGATAGAGTTCATACTGATGCTGTGCTCAATTTCCTTTTACGATTGGCTTGCCAGGTAAAGTAAATTTTTTTTTAATATCAATATTACTTACACATTACATTTGAATAGGCTAATGACAGATTTTTTATTTTATTCAGTATGCTTTTTGGAGGGTATTATGATACTCACATTCTGATGATAATGAATGATCTTCCTGGTTTCATATATCGGCTTTTTTTGGCTTTTTGACATTTTTTAAACATTATATTATGCAGTATGTTTACAGGTGGGGTTTATAATAGCTATATTGATTTCTTTTTGAATTTCAATATTTTGCAATGGGTACATGCTTGATCCATATTTCCAATACCAATCATCTGATGTAAATTATAATATGGTTGGGTTATTGTGAAATGCAAGATGCAGAAAAATTTCATTAGTGCTATGAATTGCTGCCCTTGTTTGCCTATCTAATATGTAGTTCTTCATTTTTTTTTGTGTAATTCTTTGGTTAAATTTTTACATTAAAGTGACATTTAATTTCTGGTTTCTACATTTTCTGCTGCATGATGCTTTTGATTTCGTTAAGATTGTACTGTATGTTTGCAATTATGGTCATGGCATTTTGACTCAATATATCTACAAAATTTAAATTTACTAAATAAACTTAATCATAAATCATTTAATTCTAAAACTTGACATAACAAATATTATTTGTCAAAAATTGACGAATATCGGTTGTTTGATGTTTGCGGGAGAGACAAAAACCTGTTACCATCAATACAATGATACATATTTATTTCTCGATATTTTGAAGGCCCGTTCATGCTATTCTGGAATTGGGAAATTTTTTGTGCGGACAAAATTGCCGTCACTAATCCAAAACGATCGATCAATCTCAACATTTTGCGAAGAAATCAATGAACCTAACTTTATTTGATTGAAAAGATAAATGTCAAATAATTGAAGTTACAGTTTCATTATATTCAATAATATATTAATTATACTATACAAATGTTTCATAATAAAATATTAAAACATATTTTCTATGACGTACCTCATTATTAAACTGTTCCATAAAAGAAGATTTTTAATTTATTATCTAATACGGCATGTAAATCCGACGCAAAAACAAAATTCCCGAGAATAGCCAAAACATTCGAAATTACCGCCAATAAAACACCAACCAAAAATTACTTTTAAAAAAACGTCCGGATAATATCGTTGCAGTATGAACTGGAAATCCTGATTATTTGCGGATTCGTGGCGGCCATTTTATCCGCACATAAAATTCCCCAATTTCGGAGTAGCATGAACGGGCCTTTATTTATTTATAAACAAATAGTATTATTATTCCAAGAGTGGATAGTGTGGTCATATCACATGTGCCAAAAATGTCTAAGTCTAACAAATGAACATACTCAATTTTTGCTCAATTTTTTAATTATGAAAATGCAGTTATGAAAATTACAATTATTATTATAAATGTTAGTAAATATAAAAATAATATTTGGGTTTTTTTACCAGCATACATATAATTTATGGTGGTAATAATTATATACTTTTGTATGCTGCTTTTAAATTTTTTAATTAATTCTTTTGACAGTCCGATTTACCCATTTTTGGATTTACCCATTTTTGGCAACTGGCATCGTCAGTGATCTTTCTACAATTATTTAGATGTTATTATTGTTTAATTTAATTATAATATTACTTACATTATATGTATGTTGTTTATACAATTGCACTGTTGGTGTATTGTGTGTTGCATCTGTAATGTATAAATTTGGTATATCATGTGTTGCATATGTTGAGTGTCTGTGTGTGGTGTTTATGAGTTGTGTTTTGGTGGGTTTTTTTAGAATGTGTAGATGTTTTGGTAGGTATGATTCTAATATTGTCATTTTGAGGCCTTTTTTACATTGGTATAGTAGTTTTAAGTTATTTTTGTGTATATTTGTGTTTGTGTATGTGTGATGTTTGATTCTGTGTTTTAGGGCTCTTCCGGTTTGTCCAATGTTAGTTTTTGTACAGCTTTGGCATTTGATTTGATATACTCCGGATTTCATTAGTATTTGTGTCGAAGTTTTTGTACTTTGTTGCTTGTGTTGTTGTGGTATGAGAGTGTTCTTATATTGGATATTGTGTGTGTGTGTGTTAGTGTTGTGTTGTTGTTTAGTTTGTGTTTTTTGATTATTTTGTTTATTGTGGGTAGCGGGTAGTTATTGCCAACAGTTAATTGTTTTATTATATTATTTTCTGTGTTTAAGTTTGTGTGTGAAAGTGGTAGAGTTAAAGCTCTGTGTGTAAGTGCATGAAAAGCTGCAAATTTGTTGTTGTTGCTATTATTTCAGTCAAAGGGGATAATTATGCCAGGATTTGTTGGTTGTTTGTCTGTGGATTTTCAAATTATTAAGTTTGCTTTGGTTTTTAGTGGGTGTGAGGTCTAAGAAATTTAGTTGGTTGTCTATTTCTATTTCAATTGTAAAGTAAATTTTTGGGTGTAGGTTATTAATGTATGTGTGAAAGTCTGTTATGTTATTTTTGTTGCCTCTGAATATACAAAAGATGTCATCTTTTCCATGTATCTTTTTTACTGCAATTCGTAATTTTTTGTGGTTGGTAACAAATTTAATATCCACACAAGTGTGGATCTATAATACATATCTATTCAGTTAGGTATGAATAAAAGTGGCAATATACAGAAGGGATAGAGTAGAAAAAAGTAATTTACAAAAACAAAAGTTAAAGACTGTTTAGTTATGGTTTAGTTTTTTATATAAATCTATCGAAGTTTTATAAAATATTATCTTTAAATAATATCTGGCCGGTTAATCTGAAAATGCGTGCATATTTAATTCATGCTAAAACTCGTGAATTGTCCATTCGTTTTTGTATCTGAAATTTAATCATACACTCAAAATATTGCATATATTGGCAATTTGTGCAACTTTAACCATCCGTCAATTTTGACTTATGGGTCTTGTAACTCCGAAACTAAGCGTCAGATTCAAAAATGGATTGCAGATTTGTGATTTTTAACATAAAGTTAACATTGTTATGCAAACTTTCAGATCAATTGGCTAAGATAACATTTTTTAAGCAGCTCAAAAAATCACAAAATAACACTACACGACACATAAGATGTGTACCAATGTTTGTCAAAATCGGTTTAGTAGTTTTTTAGTTTATCCCTGACACACATAGATTTCTCTTGTATAACATTCATCTATATGCAAAAACTGACAAGTGACATTGCTTTAAAAAAGGAGACAGAGACACCATTTTGTTCATAATTTTAAATAGAATCTTCATCAATATTATACTAAAAATGTCAACCAAATATTCAGCTAAAATGCAAAAACCGACATGTCATTGCTTCTTTGATATATATAAAACAACATGTCCAGTTGAGCCAATAGGAAGCTTCGTATAAAAATAACAACGTTATAATATTGTTAGATAATGAAAATAGGACAGTATTTTGTCCGCTTTTCATCTAGACGCCTGATATAGAAGAAAGAAGATAAATAGATAAATTAACACGAACTAACTAATGCTGTACACTCTACACTAATACATGCAACATTATCACCGTCTTGTTGCATAATTTGATATTTTTGAATTTATTATTACATTTCCAGGTGAACGATCAGCCAACACAGAATCCAGCCAATCCAGCTGGCAACAATCCCGGTGAGATCCTATCCAGACGATGTGTGGCCTTACTAAAAACTGCCTTAAAACCAGAAGTATGGCCTCAACCCATTGACCTAAAATTGACTTTCTTTGAAAAAATCCTCCTTAGTGTGGACCAACCCAATCCAAATATTGCGAGTATTTGCACGGCATTGGAACTCTTAACATTTTTATTGGTTGTAATGAAAAAGGAACAAATT
Source organism: Tachinus sp. AB-2021 (assembly GCA_030264575.1). Taxonomy (NCBI): domain Eukaryota; kingdom Metazoa; phylum Arthropoda; class Insecta; order Coleoptera; family Staphylinidae; genus Tachinus; species Tachinus sp. AB-2021. Next base: position 10,515 of record JARJEC010148823.1, on the reverse strand, counting down.
CTTGCAAACTTTAAGCCACTTCAACGAGGAATTGGTATTTGTTTGAATTCGACCAACAATAAAATAATTCGTTTGGTGCATACGTTATTGCACAAATTGATGGGATTGTTTCCGACAGAACGAACCAATACAACAATGTCATGTAAATACGAGGAATTGGAAATATTATATACTACCGTGGGCAAGGTTATTTTTGAAGGATTGTCGAGTTACGAGAAGAATTTACAGGCGACGTCATCTACGTTATATGGAACCATAATGATTTTGAAAGCTGCCTGCATGAATAACAACAGTTACATTGATTTGTTGATTACTCCATTTATGAGAGTGCTGCATCGAATTGCCAAGGAACATCTATCCCCAACCACAGGTGAATTAGGTCAAAGTAAGTACTTTGTGTACAAAATATAATTGTTTGTTATATATTCTAATATATTAGTAGTGCATGAATTATATTAACAATTACAAACAAATGCTATGGTTTTTTACACAAAGTAGTATTATTTTAATTGTTATTATGAACGTTAATGTTCAAACAGTTATTTGTATATGCAATAAATAGTCAAAATAAAATCAGCGAGTCATTTAATGTAAACATGTTCACTTTGAGTGTGACTACATTTGTTCATAATACATAAATATTGCACAACTAACCACACTTTAGGTCAAAATTGTGGATATCAGTTAGTGAACATGAATTAGGTTATGTTGACATAATATTTTAAAATTCATGATTTTTTTTATTAAGAGAAAATGACTATATTGGTTCACCAATTGGTTTGATCATCAATTCATGTACCTGAAACAAAACAAAAATGTACTGTGGACTGTAAATAAAATGGATTAACCATGTATTTTAAAAGCATATTAAGTTTACACACTGATAGAGCTATCAACCAAAAAAGAAAAGAAAAATTTGTAATCAAAATTAAAATTTAGTTGGGATATTATTTCTAAAAACTCTTTTTATTTTCAAAGCACATTATTTTCATAATATTCAAAATACTTTTAAAGCAAGAAAAACATTATTTTGTGTTAATTTTAACACCATTATGTTTTTATACAAATAATTTAGTTTGAAAAAAAATTTAACACAAATTGGCAATTTACTTTTTATTTACCATTCTTTTTTGATGAGCTAACTCACTTCACAAACATTTGATTATGATACTTATTAAATACGGAAAACAAAAATAAATTGAGATAAGTAACTTTAAATTTTTATAAAAGTATTTGCCGCGATTAAAATAAACTAAATCTAATTACCAGACATACGCAAAAAATTTAAGTAACAAAGTTACACAAAAATCGGTATTTTTATCAATTTTTGAAATCGGCAAATATGATTTATTTTTATAAGTAATAAGAAAATAAATGTTATTATTTCCTGAATGATGAAAAATAGAAAATTGTTTAAAAATTTCTTTTTTCAAAAATCTGTAAATATTTATACATAATTTTAATTCTATTTCTTGTAAGCATCTCAACATTTTTTTCTTTGTGGAATAGCAAAATTTTTTAAAAATAGGGTTTCAGAAAACACGCATGCATTCAAAAAGTTGGCGTTTGGAATTACTGTAACTGAAAAAAATGACTGGAAGTTACAGTTCGGAGCTGCATTTAGTGGCCGGAAAGTGTTTGACATTACGAAATTGTCAATGGCACTGTGACTACATAAATATAAATCAATTAAATGTAAAACTGCCTAACAAAATGTTGTGTTCATCACGGCCAAAATACTGTTTGTTGTCCTCGCCTGATGTTTGTTTACCTTGCTTACCTTGCTCGTTCAGCAAAGTAGCACTTTTTGGCATTGATATACAAAAACTATTTCAAACACATGACACCAAAAAGATTTTTTAACTAACAAAAATTGTAAGATTTTTTTATTTTGAGATTTTTCTAAATATTTTTGTTAAAAAATTATTTTAAAAAATATTAATTGAAATAAAAATTGAAGCTATAACAATCTAGAAAAATATACTGTTATTCAAAATGTGTTTAAAATTAAGTGCGTTGTACAAAATAAGTTCAAACAAAAAAGCACCTATCCACTTGTTTCCATATTTAATATTACATAAGTTGAACGGGTGGGCAGATTCATTATAGTAAAAAAGTATTGAACTGGACAATCATTTTTTTTTTCATTGTCGTTATACAAATCTTGCAGAAGACATAAATTCTAAATTAAATATAATTAAAATAATATTTTAAAGTTACCTGAACATGTGGAGGTGTACCAAGCACATATATCACAGCATTTGCAATATCTTCAGGTTTCAACATTGGTAAGTCATTAAAGATGGCCTTCATGTCGAGCTCTTCGATAAATTCAGTTCTTACACAACCTGGACTAACGCTCTATAATTTTGAAACTTTTTATTACTAAACAAGAAATCATAAAATAATACCTACGGTAATTTTAATTTTGGTTTTGGCATCATTCAATTCTTGTCTCAAGACCTCGGTTAGATTGGTAACAGCATATTTGGATGCTCCATAAACATTCTGTCCGACCACAGCCTTATGTCCAACGATGCTATTAATATGCACCACATGTCCATCAATTTTATTGTCAATCATATTTTTGGTTGCTTCTCTTGTGATCACACACAGTCCAATAACATTTGTATCGAAAACTTTTTTCCAATCTTTGGTCTCTCCATCTAATAAACCTTTGTTGACACCTAGTCCGGCATTGTTGATCAAAATATGAATTGGACCAAATTTTTCGACGGTCCACTTAACGGCGTTAATAATGTCTTCTTCTTTTGTCATATCAGCTTTGAAGGAATGCAGTTTGCCGGGCTTGTCTGCTAATTTTTTGGCATTTTCGTCGATGCGTTCAGGTCTTCTTGCCAAACCAACAACCTTGGAAAGAAATAAATTAATTATATTCAGAATAGTAATTCAGTAAATTCTTTAGTTTATAAGAAATTAATAAGTTTTTCATTTTTGAAATCAAACTTTTATAGCAAGTGAGGGAGTGAGTTGAAACAATAATCAAGTGAAAACTGGGTACATTCTATGTATTAGCGAATGAGTGGTTGTCTGTAAGTTACACAAAGATACGATTTTATACAAAGTTGTTCAAAATAAAGGATATATTTAGTAAATACAGGGTTGTAAAATAATAGTTATATTTAGATATTTGATAAATTTCTTTCAAAAAAGTCTTCCGATCTTGTCTATTTTATACATGGTAGTACAAAATAATGGACATATTTAGATATTTGATGACTTTCTTGCAATAAAACCTTCCAATTTATTCTATTTTATACAGGATTGTACAAAATAAATTACATTTATATAATTTATACGTGATTGTACAACACAATTAATTACATACAAATATTGAATAAATTTCTTGCAAAAAAAGCCTTTTCATTATATTTTACATAAAGTTGTTCATTATGCAAGGTTAAACAATCTACAAAGTTACTTGCATTTGTCCACAATTAAAACTTATCTAACTTGAACATAGCAATAAATCAATTGACAGATAAATTCCACGCCTTTGAAGCGTCAATAATAAATGATTTAATTAACTTACGATTAATCCAGCTTCTACCAATTTCTCAGAAATTGCAGCTCCAATACCGGCACTGGCACCTGTCACAATTGCAACTTTTCCGTTCCAACGTTCCATTTTTGTAAATGTTTTTGATCTGTGTTGTAATACTATATGTAAACCTGCAATGATGAATTATATATATATATCGAGCGGTTATCCTAATTGAGATTATGAAAACCCTTCAGTGATAAGATAAGCTGTTGTGGAGAGCACTAGAGAAAATTATAATTACATGAAAACCTAATTATTTTGTAGATAGTAATCTATGGAGTGTGCCATGAGTTTATAAATTGTCTTGAAGTGGTTTTTATACAATGTTATCCAGTTTTTTTTTTGTAATTAATTTGTTTTACTTAAATCATGTATTGATTTATTGATAAATATTCTAGAAATAAACAATTAAAATCATTTAATTATTAAAATTATTTAATTAATAAAATTGCGTGCTATAAAATTACAAATTCTTACACAGGTCAGCTTAATTTCTATAAAAACAGGACATATCCTGCAGGTACAAATACAAAAATTCAAATTAGCTTTTGTTATTTACATATAGTAAATATTCTTTCCAAGTATAAAATGCCTTAGTCCGAAGAAAGGTCTTGACTTTAGGCTAATAGAGTTTTAGTTTTAAGTTTTCTCAAATCAGGAGGCAATACATTAATAAACTTTATTGCATAATATTTTGTGCTGTTATGAGATTTGGATAGTCCTACTGATTTGGTTTTGATATTATTTTTATTTCTTGTATTCCATTCACTCAAATTATTTTTCATGTAAGAAAGACATTCCAAAATGTAGAGTCAGAATTTTATAAGACTGAAAAATTGGTTTGTAGTAGTCTTGGTATCTGACACCAGCTATAATTCTTACGGCTCCTCATTGCAAAGAAAACACATAGTGTCTAGCTTAGTGTCCCCAAGCAAGAGTATTGAATGTGGTGGTCAATTTTCCTTCAAAAATTGCCATAAAAGGCCTCGATTTGAACAGAATAACAAATGAAGAAAGGTAGTTATTAATTAATTTTAGGTATAGTAATTTAACCCAAGAAATTGAATTAAATTAGTTATAGATCGATATTTTAATAAATAACTTGTAAAATGCATTAGAAATGTCAAAAAGAAGAATTTTGTCATTTTACAAGAAAACTATAAAATTTTATATAACCTAATTTGTACATCTCTAAAATCTACATCTTTTGGTTTTTGTTTTATTAAAAAAATCTTAGATACAAAAGGTTACGAATTTATTACTTTTCTCCCTTTAGAATAAAATAAAAATCAATAGATAGCGCTTTTGAGATCGTCAAATACAGAAAACAAAACCTACGTGATCAGTGTCAGTGTAAAAACCCGCGTAATTCGAAAATATAAATAAATATTGTATACAATCGGGGCAAGAGAAATGTGTCGAACAGACCGACCTTTACTTTTATACTATCCTCCATCAACACATTCTACTTATGTTATTAAATTTAAAATTATTCTTGTTTGCATAAAGAACTGATGACGGGAATTTATTGTTTGGGGGAAAAGTTTTAGTGTACATTGCAATCCCTAGTTTTACTACATATTTTGCTTATTGAAATTTTGTGATGTTTTTGTTTTTAAGAAAAATAAAAATTTCTGACATAATTTAGATTATTTATTATATTTCTTTCTTAGACTGTTGGTAAGAAAAAAAAAGAAAATGATTTTAAGATTAAAAGAGGAATATTAAAAACTTTGGATGTTTTAGTTTAGAAAATAAAAAGAGAGAAGAAAGAAAGAATGAAAGGTTTATTTGAATTAAATTTTTAGTACTTTAAAAGGGAATAAGTTGCATAAAAAAAGTATCAAAAATGATTTTGTTGTTTGCTATTTTGCTTGAAAAAAAATATTTTAAGATATTTTTGTTAATAAATCAAAAAATAGACAAAAAGAAAAAAATTAAAATGAAAGAAAAAACAGGTTAACTGCCATCAGAAGCAAGTGAACACATCAACATTTAAAAATTTAGGTGCTTCACGCTGCACGGATGCATCTCGCGTTACTGTACAGGGTATCCAAATTTGGCCTTTACTATAGACATAGACTATATTGGAAACTAAAAATGCTAGATGAATTCAGATAAGGATGTCTCGGTCTAATTTTCCAAGATAAGTTTATTTTTTTAAATTATTGATACAGTACTAACACTTTTATGGGCACTATTTTACATAGAAACCAGTTGCGTAGTCAGTATTTTTTCCATACATAACTTAAGAAATAAACCAAATAGAGGCCATATTAGAAAACGACTGATTTTGAAAAATCACGTTTTCCTTGGAACCCAAAAATTATAGAAAAATCCTGTTACTACCATAGATAAATCAATATAGGTTGGGTTTTTTATATTTTATATTATTATTTTTATTGCGTATTTATTACCCGTCATTAAATCTGTTGATGAATGTGAATTATATGATTAACTATAGCAAAGGGTTGAGTTTTTTACATGTTATGGATTTCTAATTAATATGCATATTTTATTATATTTTTAATAATATATATAGTTTTTAACATTTGTGTGGTAAGGTATATTATATTTTGATTGTCAATTGTAAATTATTTAAATTTATTTAATATATTATGTTCTTTTTATTATTTATAACATAATATGCATATTTTTATTATCAATTCTCTTAATTTGCATCATGATTCAATATGATTGTATTAAATATGAATGAAATGTTTACTTTGTTGTTGGAAGGTAAATTATTCCAGTGAGACTGACTGTAAATTATTGTAAAGGTAACAGCAGATCGGCGCCTATAGTAAGCCCCCACTTTACGTCTACCCTTAAAATGTAAATAGCAAAACATAATAAAGGCTCTCCTCGAATTTGTTGACCAGTTTATCAGCCGCGTCACCACTAACGGGTAAAGAAATAAAAGGGTATTAATAGTGTGTTGAAATAGGAAAGCACCATTAAAGTGAAATGAATAGATTTTACTCAAATATTGTATGGCATTACTACTCTATATTATCATGCTTATTCAATATAAGAACTAAGCATTAGGATAATAAGCTGGTGTAAACTATACATTAGTTATATTAATAATAATATTGTTGAAACGTCATTTTGAGGGAATGTATCCAAGCATATTTTTTTCAAAATATCCGAATTAGTGATAATCAAAGTAAGAATTATAAATATTAAAATAATAACAAATTACTGATTATTTAAGAAATTGCGTATATTATTAAGGTTTGAAATGATTATGAGATGCGTTGTCAGCATTAATTTTAAATTTTAAGTTATGAAACAATGTTTGAGTGTATGAAATTAATTTTAATTAATTACAAAGTACTTAAACAACACTTGAAAACAAGGTTGAGATCATAAATTATTAATATATTTTTGAATAAACTTCAATTTTTATATTAAATATTATATGTTGATCAAACATAGTATCAATTTGCAAATGAGCCATTAATTCTTTATTTAGTTTTTTTTTTGTTGTTAATTGAATATTAAGTAGTCTTTTAATATCCCTATGTTTTATGATTTTCTAAAACACATTATTTTAAACAAAAATTGATATTTCTTCAATAACAACACATTTGAATAGCACTTATGCGTGAACGCTTATCTCGTTTGTTAACATTAAATCCGATAATAAAAACGGTTTCGAATCATCGCAAATAGAGTAATAGCAGGCAATAAATACACATTTAAATAAATTTTTACTTGTCCAATATTTGCAATATATACATATTTAAATATAAATGGATGTAATAATAATGGTCTTATTAAATATAATATATAATTTTATTTGTTTAATTGAAAATTACTTAATTTAATTTGGTTGTTATCAGTTAAACCATTGACTTGCAAATGCAAATAATAAATGTATAGCATATTAAAAGATTTTAAATAATCAATTTAACGTGCAATTTTAAAAAAGCAATATTAACATTGCTAATTTAATAAAATTTAAACTATTAATTGATTTTGAAAACTAATTTACTTTAAGTTATTTAGTTTTTGTTTTGAAGAGATACTTTTTGTAATGTGTTAAGTAGATTAAGGAAACAAAAATATAAAATTAATTAACATAACGTATCTTAAACCTAAAAGTTAATATCTTTTATTTAGAACTATTAGAATCATTAGGTAGTTACGAAGAATTCTATGTTTATGTTTTAAAAATTTACAATTAACATTATTTACTAAAACTATTAGCCACATTTCAAATTTTAATGAGTTGTAGTTTTAAATTGAATTAAGTTGTGAAATAAGTCAGTAATATATTTTTATATATTATGTTTTGTATATATTGGAGTATCCAATGAACAATTCAGTTTATGGCTTATAGCCTTGTTTTCTTAATATAATGATTTCATCAAAAAATAGAAAATTATAAACGAAACCGATAATAAAAATATGTATAATACATTTTTGAAGTAGGCAGATAGCGTTCCAGTTATATACAATTCAGTGATTAGTACATATCGATTTTGACAATATTATCAGATATAATATAACTGAATCATTTATGATAATTTATAAATGTGTTATTTAGATAAATAATGCAGAATGGTTGTAGAATTATCAAGTTTATTTTTATTATTCAATAATACTAGATATTAACATAATATTTCTTCTGTTTCGGCAATTTAATGTCAATTGATCGGTTATTTTTGTAATAATTGATCATCTTGATTACAAATAGTTCTCCAAAATACTAAAATATCATATTAGTTTGACATTAATTGACAAATTATAAATGATTTTGACAGATAATTTTGTAAATAGTGTCAAACGAAAATAAAAATCTTAATTCTTAATATTATTATTAATTCCAAGCTGCTTTGTTTGACCCTATGCGTATTGAAACAATAATAACGAATCAAGAATTAAAAAGATTTTGAAAATTGTTTCTTTTATGTTTTATTAAATACTTTTTTAAATACGCATTACGTTTATTCTTAATTTGTTAAAATATGAACCATTTGACCTTTGCTTGGCTCATTTTATTGTTTGATATGGTTTGAGACTCACTTTCATAATTAAGATAACCATCCTTTAACTTTATTAGCCATATTATACAATTTAATGTGTTCAACATCAGGTTAACGTTTTTTATTAATTTATAACTTGTAACTATTAGCGTCATATAATAACTGAATAATGATCAAAAAGCTGCCAGTTATAGTAGATTTCATTTGAATATTAAATTCACATTAGGGTCATTTAGACTCAAAACACGTCATGTTAGAAGGGCGCGCCGACATACCGATTTAAAGTCTTGATTTTTACTCGGCGCTAGGCAATTCAAAACACGCCGTGTGTTTAATATTGCATACATGCTTGGAGCATATGCTCCAAAAAGGTTCACGTGAAAAGTGATGGTTAACTTATTTATTTAAGGGCGACAATCCCTTCTACAAAAATGTAATTACCTCAAAAGTTAATAAAGATATTTTTTCTGTTTTCGGTTTGTGATAAGTATAATAACTAAATGTTTGTGAAGCTAGCTCATAAAAAAAAAAGTTTAATAAAAAAGTTCACAATTTGCGTTACATAGTCTTCAAAATTCTTAACACACTAATTATATGTAACGCTTTAAATCGTCTGACATGTCGTTGTTCCGTTCCAACACGGCGTGTTTGGAGTGTCTGTGCGAATGACCCTATTGTTTCACTCACTATTATAATAAAATTTAAAAGAGATTTTAAAGTAAGATGTAAGAATTTTATACCCATTATTTTTTTATTCAAATAATTAATGAGTGTAAAAAAAGTTGACAAATTGGAAATTGATTGTTATAATTATATTAATAGTCGACATTACTAGTCATCTGATGTCAATGTGAACCGAGATTAATTAAGCGCGTTTTATTATTTGCATTAATACAGTTAACGGGTTCCGTTCCGTTGCATTGCCGGGTGTGCCAGTGCGCGATACCTAAATAAGAATCAATGCAAATAAATAAATTGCCGAGGACGTCGGAGCGGAGCGGTCTGGACCGTTTCCATATAGTGCACGATGCCCTTTAGATTTATTAAATTGACATAAAGTAGTTTTTAAAGTTTTGCAAATTTAGGAAACATTTGTTGAAACTTTCTCAATAGTTTACGCCATTTCTACACCTTTTCGACATTTTGTTGTTTTGTAAACATTTTTTACATTTTCTTGACATTATCTCACTACTACCGATATATTTTACAATGTTGCAATGCAGCGAAAATGTTGAGAAATAAATTTTGCAAAGTGTTATCAATATTTCACGGTTTTTGTTTATATGGTCATATCTTAAGTTTTCTGCCAATTTTATAATGTATTACAAATATTTGCACAACGCTTTTATCACTTATCGTCGCTCCAAGATAAGCACTTCCTTACTCATTTAGTAGTACTGTTTCTTCTATGAAGTCCGGCATTTGGCTATTATTGCCAAAGAAGGTTGGTTGTGCATTGCATGTTGTACGCTTTGCATTCATGCACTTAATGCTGCAAAGTGTTTTCATTCTCTAAATACATATCTGCGATATAGGTGAACGTGGATCGATCTACATACATGAAGTCGATCTATTCATGCGTTTGTTAACAGCACAGTGTCCGGTAATACATTATAGCATTTTTGTTTTACGTTATTTATCAACAAAATTAAGTAGTATTGCACGATCCCGCTCGACACACTGTGTCATAATGAGAGGTAGATACATCGTATTCAGTCATCTATCTTAGCCTAACATTGAAGCTTCTTATTTTTTGCTTGTGTTACTTAAAATATCATCTTTGTTAGATACAATTCAATGGGTTAACCTCATTATATCATCCTTTGTACTTTCTCTGGCTTCGTAGTTGTAGTCCTGAAGGTGGCTTTTTTTTATCTTATTCTGGTGCTCTGTGTGCGATGATGGATATAATTTCCACTATAAATGAGCATTTGGTATCTGATCATCTTTCCGATT
>JARJEC010148801.1:0-12504 GCA_030264575.1 Tachinus sp. AB-2021 | reverse complement strand
TTAGTATTCCCAGTATTCAAACATTACTCACAATATTTTTTACAAATTTAGTGTGATAAATTGTAATTGTTACTTATAACTAACTTCTAAGGAATTTTCTAACATGATCACTAACCCAATTCTCGTAAACTAATATTTTGTAAGTTTCTATTATCAATTTCATTGTTGTTCATAAAATTTTAGTTTATTTGTCATAAGGTGTAATTTTTAACACGGGTTTTGTAAGTTTTATCGTTTTTTGGGAAACGTAAATTCAATCTGATTACTTGTTGTGAACCGTAGGTTTAAAAATTCACCATTTTATGGCAATAATCTGATTTTCTTTAAATTGTATTGTTATTTTGTGTAATTTAAATTTTTATCATATTCTTAGGAAGTTTTTTGCAATAAATTGCTATTTTTAAAGAGATTTCTGAGAAAAGTTTTTAGTAATTTTTTCACAAAACACAATTTTTAACCTTATTTATAATAACACATAATTTTTAGAGTTTGACATTTATTGTAAATATGGTGGCGGATAAACTAAGAATATAGCAAATTAGTATTATATGCTCTGCAGTCATTTTTTGCCAAATATAAATTTTGGTTCTTAACATTTATATAAAAAAGTATTTAAAATTAAAAATCTATAAAACATGGATTTTTTTTAAATCTGACAAAAATTAAAAAAAACCAGTTTGTTACTGTTTGTAGTCCAGTTTTAGTTTAAGAGTTCTTGTTTAAATTTCTACAATTTAATATACAAACAAAATATTTTACTAAAGATTTTTTTTTACTTTAACTGTAGCATGTATTATTCCAATAAATTCAACTGCAGAAACAAAATTAAGCGTTGATAATTGCAATAATGTTACTATTAGTGTTATTCCTACACGCATTTTACGAACTTATTCTGGACAAGCTAAGAATAAGATTTAAAGTATTTGGTTCGGATCGGCAGAAATCGAATCCCTTCAAAACAAGTACCGACTCTACTGGTAATATTAATCTAAACATTTGGTACCTGCTTATATACAAGGACCGATTTAATTACTCTTGAACTTTTTTTCGGACATTTGACGGGTGTGATGAAACAAGGAACCTTTAGTTCGAAATTAGTCCGATTTGTATTGGATTACAAAATTCCGTTCTTGAACTTGTTCGGAACCAGTTCTGGGGCCATTTCAAACATACTTTATATTATCTTTGATTTTTAATTTTTTTATTAAAATAATAGTTGGTTAATTCTCTACATTAAAACTGAATCATTCATTTTAAATACCACTTAAGTAATTTTGCATTTTTTGCAAATTTGTATAAAATAAAGAGAAAACTGCAACCTTCAAGGTGACAAATTCCGTACGGTCTATATCAAATGTTTGCAAGGTAAGCAACGTTAAGCCATGTCAGCAATTGGATTGGTGATCGAATAGCTCCGGCATCTACCGGCATCATTTAACATTTTGATACAATTAATGGCGCTCTAGATATTGGAGACAAATTTCTAGAGTAACAAGCATTAGCTGAACACACAAATACCTACATGAACACGATTGAATTACATCTGGGTCATCATAAATTTGCACCCAACGAAAACACGATACTACTAAAAAATCGCACCTCTACACAATTATTTTACATTAACTTTCTTAACATTTGTTGTAATGATTAAGTTTATATGAAAAACATTACCTTTTTTATTTTAATAATGTCAAACCAGTTACTTATTTTGCAATTAAAAAATTAACTCCTTTAATGATTTAATTTATATTACTTGTGCTTTTTGTCTTTTAAGTAATTAAAAATTAAATTGAATTTGTTCAACATAATCCCAACTAATAACACAATTAAATATCAATAGAAATATGAAAAAAATGTTTATGCCAATTTATTAATTTGTTTTTTTGGTACACCTAATTTTTTTTTAATTATTGATTTTATTTTATTTAAAAATAGTAAAATTGATAATACCTTATTTTATAAAGAATCGTTTAAAATCTGATTTGTTCAATTGTCATTATTTCCGTCTTTAATTCCAAAGAATTTTATTAACTCTTCTTTTAAAATATGATATTTATGATGTACAAAGTACAAGACAAAATTGTTATCTTGCTGCCTTTTTTTCTTACACTCTGCTTCATCTTACACAGTAACAGTGTTACTTGTCACATATAAATAAAAAAAGGTGTTCAATATAACACTTACAAGTGTTAAAATTATTAGAAAGAGCTTTCAAATAAACTAATCTAGCTAAAAAAATATGATTCTGCATTGAATTTCTTTTATTTGAAACCCCATGCTTTTAGCAAAAACAGTACTCCGGCGACAGTTTCAAGCTGTTCCGCAGACAAAAGTGACCATTTTTACAATGTTTCTAGAAATGCATTTCCAACTAATAGCTGTCATAAATAATATGCCGTTTAAAATTAAATGATGTCATAACATTGTCCATAATAATGGTTTTAGTTTTATTACGAATCAAAATTAGCCCGTGGTGCCCTGCGGTGTTATTACATAAAATCAACGCTGCTATTAAGTTTTTACAAAATTGTATGTTTAGTCGTTGAAAATTTTTTTATACTGAAAGAAAGTTCCAACTGTAAACTTTATACGTGCGAATAATTGCTCGTGGAAGGCGATAAAATTATTACTTACCATAATCGATGGTAAAATTAATGTATATCTACATTTAGCGTTTCATATCAAACAAAATTACATTCAAAAAAGTACTTTTTGGTAAAGTAGTTAATAACCATGCAATTCTTTTACATTTTTATGGCAAGCATATTTAATTTTGCATTTAAATGCTTTTGCGATAAAAATTTCAATGTTGAATTAATATGTAATTATTATTTGGATCAAAACTGGAACGAACATTTTACTGAGAGAAATTTTAAAAGGCATTTATTTTATGATGTTCTTGAAAATAATTATAATAATAATAATAATAAAAATAATAATAATAATAATAAATTAAGTACCGTACAAAAGTTTTGTTGCGACTTATTTAAATAAATTCAAACAAATATAATCTTTACAACTACACAAACGTGACAAAATCAAATAATACGAAAAAAACAAATTTTGAGATTTTAAATTGTTTCAACTTGCTAAAAGTAACGTAAAAGGTAACTGTAATTTTGAATTATAACTATTAAATCTATTTAATAAATCATAAATTTTATTATTTAGACATACAGACATAATATCATCGAATTTTTTATAAATAATAATTTAAAGGGATTCTTGGTAATATTGTATTATATTAAGAAAAATACTAACATTAATTTTCGAACAGATGCAGCTACATTTATTCCTACCTGTTCAGTTTATGTTAAATTATTAACTTAACTAAATGTGAATATTCTCCACAAAAAAGATAAATCATTTGGAATAACTTTATCTAATCTACTATGACGTCAAACCTTTTATGCAAAAAAATCATTACTTTTTTAAACAAAATGCGCGTTTTATTAATTAATTAATTTAATGAGATGTCAACAATTAAGTGTCTTTGTTGACTTTTTGTATCCAATTAGTTGTAAATCGTTTTAATATTTTTAAAAATCGTGTTGAATAAACTTTAATTGTTAACATTTGTAAAGTCTATTAAAAATTACCATTTTTACACAGACGTGTACATTTTTAAATGTTACCTTATTTTTAATTAAATATGTATATATTGAACTAGTTTTATACTACGTAACTTTAAATTTTACTTTAAGATCACAATTAAGCAATATGGGCTTCCCGAAATTTCTTGAATCTATTGAATGGTGGTAGACTTTAATATGTGATATTGCATTATAATAAATAAAATAATTTTTTATATTAATATCAAGGTAGGATGCCAACTTTCGTAATAGATAAATGTTTAATAATTAAAACAACTTTTTAATTTAAGTTGTTTTATTTAATAAACATTTATCTATTTCAAAACTTGGCATCCTACCTTGACATTAATATGTGTAGATCTATATACTTTGCTTGTATACAATCACATTTAATTTATACAATGATTGTAAGGGGTCATTCTACTTGTATGAAACGATTGTTCTAAAGGGATTTTTATTAAGAGCGACGCATTTTGTTTTTGACATTTCTCTAACAGGAGTGAAGTTAGTTCCGCAATTCTGTCACATTTTGCCATTTAATTATGGAGAGATACACGGTTCAACAACGTTTGCAAATTATTCTACATTTTTTATCAAAGTTCACGTTCTATCGCGACTACTTTGCGTGCGCTTACGCCAATTTTCGGTCGACGAAACCGTCCAACAAGACGGACTATTGAACGTTTGGTGCAAAAATTCGAAACAACTTATGCATTGAGTAATATCCCAGTACCTGTGCGAGGACGTAATACTCGAAGTGAACAATATACAAATAGCAGAAAATATCGTGTCCGTTTAAGAGAGTGTGACCAGTGACCATGTGACCAGTTTGTAGGGCATTTTGCGGAATGATTTATCTCTCTGTTCGTATATTATTATCGTAAGATTGCGTTGACTTAAGAATTGAAACCAATGGACCATTTTAAGCGTCGCACATGTGCTAATTGGGGTCTGGACCAGATGGAAGCTGATGGTGACTTTTACAAACAAATTATCTATTCGGATGAAGCTCACTTCTGGCTTGATGGTTTTGTCAACAAGCAAAATTGTTGCATTTGGTCGAGTGAGCATCCTGAAGTGATGCACACGTCACAACTTTATTCAAAAAAATTAACTGTTTGGTGCGGTTATCATGCTGGCTGCGTTATCGGCCCTTGTTTCTTTTTGATGAAAACGGTGCACCAACAAACGTTAATGGCAATCGCTACAGGTATATATCGCCATGATATTGGAGTATTTTTGGGACCAGCTTGACGATATGTGGTTCCAACAGGATGACGCAACGTGGCATACAGCGAATGACACATTCGTATTGAAGACCAAGTTCGGCGAGCGAGTTATCTCACGCAACGGTGATCGCAAATGGCCGCCTCGTTCGTGCAACTTAACCCCTTTACACTTTTGTCTTTGGGGTTATATTAACATCGCTGGTCTATGCCAACAAGCCAGAATCGTTAGAAGAGCAGCTGGCCATCATCGAACGCGAAATTATTGGTATTTCGGCCGCTTAGTGTACTCGAGTCATGGAAAATTGGGTCCAGCGTATTCACTCATGCCAGCGCTTCCACGGCGGACAATTGAACGATGTCGTATTCCATAAATAATGGCATTGAATGTACTTTAATTTGAAATAAAAATCATTTCCGTAACTAACCCACAAGTGTTTTAATTGAAAAAACAAAGTGAAAAACTCGATAGCTTCAGCGTAGAGAGCAATTAGAATAGTTTCAGGCCTGGCCTCTAGAGAAAATTAAATAGACTGTCTTTGAAAACTAAATCTATGAACTTTATCAAGCTTATATATTTTCGACTGTTTGTATTATGTAAAGTCTAATAGTGTTTTTTATAATTCACACGATAGTATAAATAGACACAATACTAAAAATACAAACAAAATTTGTAATTCTCATGTACCGTTAAAATAATCTAATAAGCATAAACTATTGGTGCGCAATTGTCTTTAATAAGTTGCATCAGCGTGTTATGGATCTACAACTTTCAAAAAACTAATAAAATTACACACTTCTTATAAATGAAGTATGTTATATTGTTGCGGAATTTTTAAATTATAATTAGAACTAATTAAATAGTACTTTTTCAAATGCATAGATAAATTGATATCTTATTTTGTATTATATATTATAAGGAAAGTCAACTATTACACAAATGTTAAATTCTTTTGTAAATTTTATAATTGTTTAATCAATATGGAATATGAATTCAACAGTCAATATGTGAAATGCGTCCCTGGTTTATTTCAGCAACAATTTATTGTCGAAATTAATTGACGCGGATCTCTTTATGTTATTTTAAATTTATAGCATAACTAAATTAATTCACCCTGATAGGTCTCTTGATAGCGGAATCGAAATATTGATGCTGTATATTATCTCAGAATAAAATGCTGAAATGTTGGGAGACTGCTCTATATTTCAAATGGACACCCGGATTAATCGGCCAGTCCGGGTCATTGCACGTATTCGGACATCAGCACCAATTTCAGCGCATAAATCATCCGCGATGTTGGCCGCTAATCGATGCATTCTCTTATTATTAAAGAACCATGTTCCTTTAATTGATACCGCTGTTTAGGTAATTCAATAAGAGGTAATGTATTCATATGCAAATATTAACGTACACTTTGTGGGTCACAAACGACCTGCTTTTAGTACACTCAGGAACAACTATATCGACAGATTATACAAAGTATATTAATTAATTTTTAGCAAAAAATATTCAGATACACATTGAAGATTAATATCTGGCTCGGTTTTATGCTTATATAAAATGGCGATGTTCATAAAATTTCAATAAAATTGCCCTTTTATCTATTTATTCAATTTCTATATTTAGATTAATATGGAAATTATGCGTTAAAAACTATTTTGATTTTTTCGATGGTGTTACATGCGCCAGCTGAAAATCCATATATAAATATTAAATTATCATTTACCCTGTAGGTAAATGAAGCATCTGCGGTCAATAAAGCCGGACACTTTATGCTGTCCACATATGTATGTGTTACGTAACAGCTATGAGTACCCAAACAGCTGAAATGATTTCGGTACGCCCATCAGCGCACATATAAACACAGACAAGTTTAGTACGCCTCTGTTCTGTGAGAGTGTGCGTATAATAACCACATCAATTCCATTCAATGCCACTATTATTTAACACCTTATTATTGGTGTATGATACACGGTAATGATTTGTCTGCCTCTCTCTACACTCGACACTGTCTGGGAGTTGTGGCCAAGGAGTGTGGATAAATCACGTGCTGTTACACTGTTAGTGTTGAGAATATAAACTAGTTTCCAGTGATACGATTTGTTAATGTATTAACGTTCACTTTTATTTTAGTATTCTGTATAAATATTTATGTTATGGAAATCTCACGCTAGTGATTTATTCTATTACAAGAAAATGTTTGATTATGTCTTACTTTGTTAATAATATTAATTAATTATATACTACATGCACGGTCAATAACTTTTATTTTTTGTCTAAAAATAAACTAAATCTCTCAATTGTAACTAATGACTAGAGCTAGGACTATATTCATTAAAAAATAGCAAAATAAGCATATAACACTTTTATTTTGCATAAATAACAAACTAAAAAATAATAACTATTAACATAATAATAAACACAACAAAACAAGTTTTTTCAAATTTTCAATTAAAAAAAGTCCCTTCTGTCACTCATTAAGTTCTTATATGCTGAATGCTTCATTTAACATCTACAGATGTTATTGGTGCGTATTTAAACTTCGGTATTATTAATTTAACAATATATGAATTCATCTGATGTCCTTCCATAACATTAACAATTTTTTCCAATATCAAAAATCATTAAAAAAAACTAAAGTTGTGGATAATCTACAACAAATCTATCAGAAGAGTATTTATGAAATTGGAAATTGCTTAAAATAAGCATTAAATATGCACAAAAACTTAAAATAATAAAAATTCTTAAAGTAAGCAGAAAACAATTCATTAAATGAAAAGTTGGATAAATATTTTTAAAATATGCACTAAATATGCATAATAACTAAAATATGCACAAAACCCGGAAATTAGCAAACTAAGCTAAAAGAAGAAGGTGTCATTTGCTTAATTTACTTATGATTCTTGGAGATATACATTTAAAATTGATATGCATATAATATAAATAAAAATCATAACACATATAAGTCTTAGCTCTACCAATGACCCATTTTTGCCTGATTTTTCATTTTCGAGCAATCCCAGGATTGCCAGCATTGCGATCTTATTACATGGATACAGCAAAAATAGGTGGACTTTTTTATTTATTTAACATCGGCCTATTTCTGTCATCTCTGTACTAATCACCGACGCCAGGGTTTAATTACATGCGGAAATTTTGTAATAGACATTTTACTAGTTGAGGGCATATTATAATTTACAATTGTTTTGCTCTACTATATTTATAAAAGCGTTTAAAAATGTAACGTTCCACTACCTAAAAGTTAAAAACTTTAGAGTAATTCATATTTCATTGGCTTTTAGGGTTATGTAATATCTATATAATACTTACTAACTTTATTGGCTAATTGCGCACATCTTTTATTTTACAATACTTATGTTAACTAATACACAGTTTTGTTCATAAACATAACAAACATGAGAAAAAAGAATGACAAAAACTGCTGTCTATTATATTATATTTTCATAATTTACTCTATAATTTATATGCTTAATCTATGTAAAAAATGTACTTCCAATAGTTTTAGCAGTTAAACACTTTTACAAATAAAAGATTTAATAAAATTTTGGTATTTGGATTAATTAGTTACATTTAGATCTATTTTATGTAATAAAAATAAAATTCACTATAACGCCCTTATAAAATAAGAAAGTTATTGTTTATTTTTCAAACACCCTGTATGCAACAATTATTTGAAGACATATCAATATTTCTATTAACCAATAGAGTAACTTTTTTACTTTTTTCTTCAAACGTTTCACAAATGTTCTATTTTAATTCTATAAGCACAAATTGAAGCAAGCTATTTTATTACAGTACAAATATTTTACATTTTGTTACTAATAACATTCTATTTTAGTACACAAAAATATCACTAATAATTTAAATATAAATAACAGCTTAAAGAAAATAGTACATATCACTCGGAGTGAAAACGCTTTTCGACTTTTGCCCAATTTAGCCGCCACGTGTTTTGCCTATAGAGCTATCGTGGCTTAATGTAAAATGACGTTGTTCAACTTCTAGTAATATAATAATTTACTACTACTGTTTTTTTTTATTTTAACAATTCTGTAACCCACCAAATTTTTTAAATTTTATTTACCCTGTATGGGGTGGACTACATAAAGCGTTACAAATTTTTATCTACTACTACTAAACTACGAAATTTTAGAAAAAAAATTATTTAAACAAAAGTAAATTAATTTAATTGCGAATATTCAAATCTATGAAATTTTCTTCACCCAAAGCGAATTTGAAATACTACATAAAAACAAACATTTTTATGCAGATTTTGATTCTACTGCCCAAAAAATGCTTAACTTTATATTTAACACTTTTCTCGTTGCGTGATAGTTGGCACTGTAACTAAGCCGTACCATAGAGTTTTCAATGTTGTTTTTTGGTCGATTACGCAAAAAGAAAAATTCTTTGGGTAAAAAAAAATCACGTGATCGGATATTCCTCAATAAATTAAGTAGTTCCTATTTATGATTTTTACATCTCTTCCTCTCACCTTCTGGGGAAATGTACTTCACCTCTAGAAGTACATTTTATAGGATCGGATGTCCCCCAAGGGGATGTAAATCTTTTTGTTTAACTAAATTTTTAGTTTTTTAGAAAACTATTCGTAACGCTTTACGCGGTCCATCCTGTGAACAAGAAGCGTATGTGATAAAGAAATAAATTTTATATTATTTCATTATTATAATAAATTACAAAGAACATAAAAAGGTAATTATAAAATTTCTTATATTATAGAGAGCGTTAATTATTCAACTTTTTATACGAATGTATTCTGGTAGCTGGGTAACACCCCTTTAGAGAAATTCGAAAGATTTGGCACATTGCCACTGACAAGTGATATATAAATTCCGAATTCACATGTCTGCAAATTAAAATATACACATTAAGCAAACGTGAAATTAATCCGGTAAGGAGTGCGGTTAATTAAACGAAATAAATCATCCCCGCCACAACAATTTCCTACCACAAAAATTAAACAATCATTTTTATTACTAACATTAATCAAAATTAATCTATATCAAACAAAATCTTCCTGGCTACCGCCTATTTAAGACGAACGGCAAAAAACTATATAAAAGCGGTGCGGAATTAATCACGGCTCCTGCAATGATTAGATGGTTTAGCCTAGCCACCAGAAGCTTAAGGCGAGAAACGCGCATTTTTTTCTCTCACCTTCCAAGTTATAATTAGGTAAATGATAGCACACCTTTGCTAATTATGGTTCAAAGGGAAGTAAGGCCGGCATCGCTCATTTATAGACCGGCCATCATAGTAAATTGGACACGAAATTAAGGCTAGATTAATATTTGTACGAGCTACCACTACAGTGTAACATTATAAAAGGGGCCGAAATGGTTTTGTGTTTGTGTTAGATCGCAATTTACAAATTAATTTTGGTTTAAATTAGAATTCAACACTTTATAAGCAAATGAGCCGTATCAACATTTGATATTAACCCGCTGAAATAATAATGATACTACTTTGAGAGTCATCATTAAAAATAATAGATCTTTATAGAAATAATCACTTATGGCAACAATTTTAACTTGTAATCATGTATAATTCATAAAATGTTGTAGTTGATCAAATGATTACATCGGCAAAACTTAATTACCTCAACGCAAATTAACTATGATTATTATGAATGTAATTTTTATCACAGTATTATACGTTACTTGCATAAGGTATTTCGTAATTAAGATCCAATTAAAGACGAGTCCAACCCGGTAATTTAAATAAGAGACAGTTTGAGAGTCCAGTTCGTTCACGAGAAAATGTACATATATCAAAATCGAACTCTCATTAAGGCGCAAAATGAATGATAAAACAGCAATGGATGTTGTATATGTATGTGAGTTGCCACTTATGTTCTAAAAGGCGTGAAGCAAATTCTTAATTAGTAGGATGGGTATTATCGTATATTTAATTGCAGGGAACGGGGGGAATGAGAAGTTAATAACGTACAACTCGCGATAAAATTTTAAATGGGCATTAAAGAAGTACACATGATTGTTATCTTGTTGGCCTGTTAAAAATTGTTATGTGGGTAAATGCATTAACAAGTATTTATCATAAAATGGCGTAAAAAATGCATCTCTTGTTAAATTTATTTTTATATAAATTTATTATCATATAAAAAATTGAGCAGGCTCAATTTAAATTAATTTAAATACTAAAATTATACGCATATAATTTTATTCATTATTTTATTACATAATAAAATTCTTATTATAATTTCCGTAATTACATTAATAATTTGACATTAATATAACATGTCAAATTGGAGAATTTGTTGATTATTATCGTAATGCTTTTTAGAACACCGGATTCTTGAAAAATCTTGGTACTTAACAATCATTGCGATAGAGAAACAAGATGGCCTGTATATATCAAAACTTATTTTACCAACAAAAAACATAGTTGCATCCTTTTACAAGTACCTAATGTATATAGGGTATGATGAGAGGGCTATATTAATAAATTGTTGTGATTACAATTTTTTTTTCGAACATAGATTTAATAAAAGCTTATCAACAATTTCTAGTCGATCCCTTAGAATTTCTTAAAAATATAATTATAAATTTATTTGGTCTCTTTGAATATAATTGGAAAAATTTAAATTTTTATTGCGAAATGCAACAACTATTTAAAAATTCATACACAATGCTCTCAGTTTAAAATTTTGTTTTACATATAGATAATATTTTGGAAGAAACAAATCTGAACATTTTGATCATTTGAAACAAATCTTTAAAAAGTCATATACATTTAGAATTAAACATAATCGAAATAACTGTAGTTTCAAAAGGATGTTTTTATTTAATTGCTGGATTGGCGTTGTGACATTGGTTGCCTTTAAAATGTGATCTAGATAGTTTTTCTAGAATAATAATAATACTTTATTAATCTTGATTGTACATATAATACAGAAAATAAATAAAGACAGTTATAAAAATTACATTTTCTTATTCAAATTTTAATTGAATACATATTCAAATAAGACTTTTAGATTATAGGAAGCAATTTCCAATAAAATGTTGATAAAGTTTACGTTTAAATTAATTAATACAGTAGCTTAAAACGTTTTGGTAAGAAGGTAATATATTTTGGTACCCTGAATGTTAGGACTGACACTACTTATATAAGTTGTATGATAAGGAATGACTAATTCAGTACGATTTCTAGTAAAGTGCGCATGCATATCACCTTACATTCAGTATTTTCAGATAGTTTCGTGATTTATATGATACCGTAAGAATTTTAATTCGTTTAAAGTATAGTCGCCAACTATCGTTACTTTTAGTATTCTCTATTGCTCTTATTGCTTATTTTTGGGATATTAGTATATTTCTCATTTGCGGTGACGACTCCCAGAATATTAATCGTTATTTTAACAACGATTGTATTTCGCTAAAATAAGTACTTTTTAAAATATCTGCACTAACACAATTTTGCAGATTTCTTATTAGGTATATTTTTGAATTAATTGTGCTTGAAAGCATATCACAATCATAATGATGGTTTCAACCTTTACTACGTGGTACTTCATTATAAAATAAATCAATTTACTATTTTTTTTCCACAAAAATATTTATTGAAAATCAAGATATTAGCGACTTAAGTTTCGACTTGTGAAGGTCATTATCAAACACTTGAT
>JARJEC010148799.1:0-10509 GCA_030264575.1 Tachinus sp. AB-2021 | reverse complement strand
CAAATGAAAAATAAATAAAAAGGCACACTTAATACAAAAACAGTATGATTTTTATTAAATATGAAACACGTAACAAAATAAACTAAGTATATGTTTAAACTAAATGTTGAATGAAAACTGCTTTGCCGTTTGTAACACAACATATTGCTTGATTCCACTTGCGACGTGTTCAAACCATTATTTTTTTTTTTAAATCAATATGCAGATATATAACGCCACACTTCATACAGCCCCAAAAGAAGAAAAAAATAATAATGAGCATCACAATTAAAAACTATTATCACATGTATTGCTTGCTTAAATTAATAATAATATGTACAATAAATACCGTTCAATATGAGCGGTTATTTATAATAATAATAATAAACATATGTATTCACAGGATCATGATGACCTAAAACAGAGAAATGATTGATCATAGCGGTTTCAACGAGGCTGCGCCATCGTCGGTTTTATTCGGATTGGTTTCCGAGAGCACCTTTAAAATGTCTATATCTTTTTGCGAAACGATGAGGTTGGTGGAGCCTCCTATGAAACTGAGCACCTGATCTCGTCGCAAATGGGATATATCGATTTTTTCGATTTTGCACGGTTTGCTTTTAAGTATGCTTTGTTTCAGAACGCTGCTGCCCGGTTTGTTCATATTGAGTTTTATTGTGCGCGTGGGGGGTGTTTTGAGTAGACTCTGGCCGGACGGTATTGTGATTTTTTGGGTTTTGGATATCAGCGAGAGTGTACGAGGTGGTATCGTTTTAATGGAAACTATTTCCGCCGACGGATTCGGAAGGGTATCGGGAACGTTGCTTTTTGCTTGTATTTTGGTGATGGGAATGATTTCCGTGGAACTGCGGCGTTGGTTGAGTTTTTTTGCCGATGGTAAATCGTAATCGAGTAACATTACCGCATCGTTTTCGTCCTGATTGGTGTCCATGAACGATTTCAGTTTCGGAGGGTCGCTGTTCTCTTCGTCAGAATCCAAGCAGATCACTTCGGATACCGGTTTAAGTGGCGGGGGACTGTTGGACTTGGAAGGTGCCAAAACTATAGGAATTGTTTTGGTTTTGCTGGAAATTACTATTTGGAGCGGGGTCGGGGCAGGCGGTGGATCTCGGGCATTCCATTTTTGCATAAATTCTTTTTTGATGATTTCTTTGGTCGAGTTTGAAACTTGCTTGATCAGTTGGGTGTGATTGAGCAGCAACGATTTCTTTTTCACGTCCAAATCTTTCTTCATCGTCAGCAGTTTCTTTTCTTTGTCTATTTCTCTCTCAATGTGAACCTGCAGCTGTTGAGTTAAATTTTTTTAATTAATACCAACCCTTGCAACTTAATTATTTCAAAATTTAATACCTTATGCAATAACTTTGCAACTTCCTCGTCACCACCACTGTGATATTGCTTGAGGACGCCGTTAAACGTAGGATTGTCGGTGACAATTTCCTCTCCTTTTTCATCAATCTCATTGTACTTGAGCAACTCATCGGCTGCCTCAGCAAGATCCATTGTGCCGAACTCACCGACAACCTGAAAATATAAATAAATAACAATTCTAAGAGACCAACAAAATCTCCAGAGCACTCACATAGACTTCTTTGAAGTATTTGGACGGAATTGAAGGTCGACTGATCGCTTCACGATACTCACTTGGTTGAATCATGTTCACTTCGATGCGATAGGTGCTTGGGATCAATATGAAAAAGCTGTTGAGTTCTCTGAAAAGAAAATTGTGTGAATGCCAAAGAATGTTAATGAACGTAAGACGCTGACGTAAGACTGAATCGCGATGCATACAGGGCAATCGTTATAGTGCAGGAGAAAGATTCTCTCTTTGTTCGGCTAATAGTACGCCACAATACAAATATGTACAAGCATAAGATAATCAATAAATTGGGGTAAAATTTTAGTAACAATTTAAATGTGTACTTACTTTTGTAACCATTCCTCGGCGATTTGTTCATTCCTGAACACCCTATTGCTGGCAACATTATCTCCCGGCCAAAATACAGCGACCTGCTGCTTTCTGAGATGTTTGTACCCATAAATGAGTCCTTTATCAAAATTAACTTTATAACAAATCGGAGTGCACGCTTCGGGCAAAATCAATTTCAAATTCTTAATGACCGCACGTAGCCGCGAACTGAACAATTTCTCCATGGTCAAAGCCTGCTGTTCGAAAACGGCATTCGCGACTTGAGCAACGGTAACCATTTTCCTGCCGTTGACTTTCTTCATCTCTTTGTCCTTTTCTCCCAGCTCCTTTTCTTTCTTTTGCAATTCGTTTCCTTTCCTCGCCAGCTCCTTATCCTTCAAACTCAAATTGCTGTATTTCTTAGCCAAGAAATCGTATTTCTTCCACAATTCCTTATCGCGCAAAATCGCATTTCTATCCTTCCGCTTCTTATCCAAAACTTTCGGAGCCTCGGCTTCATCGTTATCGGTCAAATCAATGACTCCTTCAGTGCGCATTTCACTCGATGTGTTCGCCTGTTGATACCACTGTCCCGTATCCGTCGTATTGGTAAGTCCATGTTTGACCGCCTCGTTACCAACAATCGTTAGATTCAATGTGCGCATCATTCTCAAATCGTGGTTCTCGTAATGGAAATACGGACCGACAAAAATGTAGTCTTTATAATTTGGCGACAGATAAATTCCGAACTGCTTATGGAGATACTTAACGGTGACGGTCTCGTTGTTGATTATGATGGTTTTTTTATGAGCCACCGCAACGTTCATGATGGTCCTCAAATCGTTGCATTTGATGCTGAACTCGTTGCGCGTCAAAGCAATCATCGTTATGTCGGGTTCCAATTTAATCACCCGCCATTTGGACGAGCTATCGATCGCCGGCAATTCGGGTTTCAATGGAGACGCTAAATTTTTACACCGTTTGCCTTTGTTGGAATAAAAGGAGCACAGCGTCCGTTTCGCGTATAAAGCGTAATTGAAAGACACCTGATATTTCGTGTCTTGCAAGGTGACGTCCTTTTTGGTTGCGGCCGATTTGTTCTCTTCGCCATCTTCGCCCGGCGGCGGTTTACGCATGCAAACACCGCATATTTCCCAGCAGGTTATCGTAATTTTTAAGATGATGTACATTCCGCCGCCGGGTACCTTTTTGTCATCCGGCATCTCGCGGTTCATCACCCAACGGATGAAATCGCCGGGGATTTCGTCCTTGTTGGGAAACGATTCGAACTGATTGATGTTTTTGAAATCAGGAAAAGGACGCATGTTGCTGTTGGTTATCATGAATTTGAATTTATTGTTGTCGCTGATGTGGTACCAGATGTGTATGGCTTTGTCCAAATATTTCGTTAGTAACATGTGCCACGGCAGCAAACGGAATTTCACTTCTTTCGGATTTTGGCAGCCGGTCATTTCACTGAATTTTTTCGTTTCGATCAGATACGGTTCGATTGTATCCGTGCTGATGTTCAATTGGTCGGAGACTTTCTTCGCCGGCTTCTTGCGTCTCTGAAATGTACAAAAATTTTAAAAATAATCGGTCGTTCTAAAACAATCCATTATAAAAAAAAGATGTTTTGCAAATTTTAATAATGTATGTCAAAATATATTCCTATTGTCAGCTGATTGTCAACTATATGTGTCAGCATAAATATCGTGCAATAAGTGCCAGATGTAATCACACCTTAATGCAACTAACTATTTTAGATATTTAAAATTTTCAAAAATATTGTCTAAATTTAGAATAAACGCATGCTTTTTGTAAATTCAAGTGAAATAAATATATTCGAAACGATTTAATAATTAATAAAGCTCACCTGAATCGCTGGTTCTGCCGTTTCGTCCCGGACTTGTAGCTTTTGTTTCCTCCTGCTACCGCCCTTGCCATCCTCCAAAGATTCGACAGCCATTGGGGCCAAAAACGGGTCTGGAGAATCGTTTTTATAGTCGGAAACATCGGTAGAAATGGAATTTTTCAAAAAGCTGTGTAAATCGCTGCCAACTAAATCGCCGTTGATCATTTTGGTCAGTTTCCTCTTGTACTTTAAAGTTTTATTTCTTTGAGCTAGCACTTGAACGGGCGCACCTTTAGTTCTCGCACATTCCGGTTCGACTTTAGTTTTTGCACTTGTCGGTTCCACTTTATTAACGTTTTTATTTTTACCGTGTTTAACATAAGTCCATTTCTTTTGTTTTTTGTATTTTCTGGTCCCAGTCGGGGTCCACACGTCGGGTTCAGGAGAACTGCGTTCGCGATCGAATTCGTGCGATTCCATCATTTGAACGAACGGCTTCACCTGAATCTTGGGCTGCGGAGGACCGCCGACAAAGAGGCACTCGCAATTGTACGTGCTATGCGTAAGACATAAAGGAATTGCGTGGGATAAATCGATTTTTTCCATAATCACTCGCAATTCCGGCTGTGCTTTAACAGGTGGTATTATCGGTACCGCCACTTCTTCTTTAATCGGAGAATTCGGGGCGGATTCTTCAACAGTCTTAATAATAAACTCCTCATCATCGGATCTTTCAACGGCCGCAACCGCGTTCGTTTCGAAATAGTCACGATACTTTTTGGGAAACTTCAACGGCCGCCGCTTGCGCTCCGTGCTGTCCCCAACGACGATCGTCTGATTGTAAGCGTGTATTACGGTTTGGGTAAATTCCGCCTCGACTTTGGCCAGGTCTTTTTTGGCCTCGTCCTGCAACCGGCTGACCGTTCGATCAGACAAAATATCGGTGCCAGGCGGTACTATAAATTTCAATGTGTCTTTTTTAGTTTTTTCAAAGCCGCACGTGCATTCAAAGATGCACGATGCTTGCCGGCAGTGGTCGTTCGGCAACGGGGTGCTTCGCAGGCTTTTACACACGCAGCCCAACTTGCAGAAAGTCTTGTTGCAGATTGTCGTGTCCGATTCCTCTTCTATGTTCACCTCGATCACCTTCACGTTGAGCCGTTTCAGCTCCAGGTTGGTTTTTTTCGATTTGCCCTTGATCACTTCTGCCCGGCGTCCGCGTTTCTTATCGGCCGCCAAATAGTTCTCGTCTGATATTTCCGGATGATAATCGTCGTCTTGTAGGATGCTATCGCCGATTTCCTTGTGTTCGACGTAGGTTACCATATCATCGACGACTTGATTTAAAGCCAGCCGGATATCTTTGGGGCTTTCGACGACGGGAACTAAAGGCACGGCAATAGTAGCCTTGGCCTTCTCTCGCACCACCTGCTTAACCGATTTCAGCAAAATCATTTTCTGGGCGTTATTAACGTAATGCGCGTCGAATTTGTAGCTCTTGGGATCATCCGAATCGTCGGATTTGAGCGCGGTCAGGGCGAAATCCGCACGTTCCGGGCTGATATCGTATTCCTCAAAATTAACAAATTGCCTGGCAATCGGATGGATCTGCTTGCCAAATTCGGGTTTCACGTTGACATAAACATTCGGAAGCTCTTTAACGACGGTCGCCCAAGTCGGGGAATCGTTTTGCAATTTGTATTTTTTGCATAGAGGCCCCGGTTTGTATCGCACGGTTTCTTGCTTGACGTTCGCATAAATCGAGGGCTTTCCGGAATCAGCGAGAAGTTTCGATCGTTTAAGCGGCTCGAATTTATATTTTTTCTTTTTATTTTTTCTGTTGTTCCAATCGATGTAAATGACCTTGCGATAGTGCGCTGGAACTTTGTACTGTCTGCCTTTGTAATAGACCGAGCTATAAATGAATTCATTAGGGAGGGTATTTCGATCTCTCGCTATATTCGAATTGGGGTCTTCCTTGTATTTTTTAGCAGGGGGGCTGGTGCTCGGAGAATCTTCGTGCATTTCCAACAGTTTCCGTTTTTCGGCCAGCGTTCTCGGTTTGTACGGGTTGCTTTTCGTCGTCGGATTAATACACGAGGCGTTTTCGTCTTCGGCCAACGTAAACAACCGTTTGCCGTCCGATTGTCTCGTATCCTTCGGAGGATCGTGCATGATGACCGTGCTATCCAGCAAATCAATGGTCGATTTTTCGCTCGATTCCAAATTCGGAACGTCGTAGCTGATATTGAGATTTTTCTGCTGATTGAGAAAACCGTCCAAATTATTGCTGGCAAAAACGTTTATGGCGGCATCGGTCTCAGCTTCGGTTTTGATATCAATTTTTTTCACCTCAGCAACCGGGTTGGAGTAGCTGCATCCGGCCACCGGTTCGATCAATTCTCCGTTCGGTATGGGAATATTGATGACCAAATTGTGCTGCGTTTCGTCCGACGACATCTCCATTTGTATGTCTTTGGCCGGCTTGTTTATCAGCAATTTTTTATGTTTCCAACCTTTGATGCGTTCGAAATTATCCGTTTTCGTTACTTTTATTATGTGGCTGTCGAGGTCTTCGTTGATCACTTCGAAACCGGGATCGTCCGTTTCTTCCGTTTTTATATCTAACGGGTCGACGGTGTTTTCTTTCTTTATTTCCACCAGCATATCTTCCTCATTATTGTTAGAAGTGCTTTAAAAATGAAAAAAAATTTTTTTTAATTATTCAAACAAATAAAAAACCGTTTGGAAAAAATTCTTTCGGTCAGTTCCCAAAATAATATTTTAAAGAAAGTATTTAATAATTAGAAAAAAAAACTGTTGTGACAAGAAATGCTTAAAAATATTTGTTTATATAAATTAACGTTCAGTTAAAGTCTTATTTAACAAATTGAGTGCCATCATAGATTAAAAAAAGTCTGCATGTATGTCACAGCGTTTCTAGAAGCTCTCAACATGTTAACTGAACTAATAAAATGAAGAAAATATTTTACCTGCAATTTTCTTTCTCGATTCCGCCTCTGACTTCTACAATTTTGATCCCGCCAAAATGGGGGAAAATTTCATCGTTCTCGGTTTTCACCGGCGGCTTTTTCGTCGAGAAAAGCTTCTGGGGTATGGGATTGACAATGTCTACCAGGGGTCCGTCGTCGGATTTCCGTTGCCTGAGCATGCTCAGCTGATTGAAAATTTGCTGACGCGTTTTTTCTTCTTCCACGGGACATGGCACTATGTGATTCTCATCACTGCTCGCTTCCTCCTCTTCGCTGAACATTTCTTCATCTTCTTCAATTTTTTTGGCCCTTTTACGAATGCTCCCGATAAATGGCCGCTTCTCCACTTTCTTGGGACTTTTAACGACAACCTTTTCCGATAAATTTTTATTGAAATCGATCTCGCTCGTGTTATTAAATCTTTTCTCTAGCAGGCTGGTAATTTTCAGGCGAGTATTTACCGAATTGCTGTCTTCCGATGGAATTTCACTATCGAAATTATCATCGGATGGCAGTTTGTTGGTTGCGTTGTCTTCGTGAAACGGCAAAGGCGGAGACGGTTCCGAATTCGTGTAATTATCCTCGATGATTTCTTCGATGCCTTCCTTTCCGTCGGCACTAGAATCATCGTCGCTTAAATCTATAAAAATGTCTTTGGAATTTACGTTTGTATCACAGGGAGGAGTTGGTTTGCAGTCGTCGTCGTCATCCACGAAAATTATTTCTTCGCATTCTATAGTCTTATTATTATTATTAATACCGTTTGCGTTAACGCTTTCTTCTTCCGTTCCGTTCGATTCTACCTTTATTTCCTGCTTAATTTCTTCTGCTTTTCCGTTGCTTAACGGGGCCAATGGCGGCACGTCGTCGTCGTCGATGCAAATCACTTCTTCGGCAGGTTCATCTTTGACCTTAACAGGGGTCGTTTGGCTGCCCGAACCCTTGTATTCGGCCAATTTCTGGATAAGCTCGTCGGGACTCATCCCCGTCTTCATCAGCAACATCTGGATCTGGTCCATTTTCATCGTTGCAATGTCCGAATTTCGAAAAACTGCGAACAATAAACCAATAAACATTTAACAAATAAATAAATAAGAAAAATTTTGTTATAAATTGGTAATGTCGATTGTAGCTGATATCGAAACGGTTTTGTTGACAAAATTTTCAAGGTTATGGCAAAAATGTGTGTTGCCGAGGACAATAGAGATAAATTTTATTCATCCGCCGTAATTGAAATTTTGACAAATATCAACGCAACTTACCTAAATAATATAATCGAACAGATCAATCGAAACGGCGACGAGATAAATATCATCACCATCGAACATATTCACGCTGCTGCATCTGCAATTTAAAAAAAAACATAAATTTAATGAATCAATCCAAAATATATTCAATTTAATTAATAAGGAAATTATTGGGCATTTTATTAAAAAAAAAAAATGCAATGTAAAAGTTGAAAATCTGATTATGAGCTAACTTCAGTTAAATGTTTATTTCCTATTAATGTATTGGAAATATTGCAACCAAACGGTTAATCGCAATAAAATATTAAATGCGGTAATTATTTACATGTTTCGGTAAAGTTTCCAACGAAATTAACCCGATATTGAAAAGCACTGGCCAGCACATTTCGCCGTTACGGCCAGGCGGCCATTTTATTAGACATGCGTGAAGTTGCGTGCGCATTGCTAAATAAATTATTGCAATAAATAAATATTAATGTAACAAATATAAACTACAATTAGCAAAATGGATTTTCCGGAAATCCATTGCGAACGTTCGACTTACTTTTACGTTTTTCCACTTGCGATTTGTTTCCCGTAAATTGTAAGGTTATTACCTTGCCCGTTGTCTCCATCGCCGATCTTTTCATCAAGTGTGCCGTCGGCTGTGTAGTTTAGCGAAGGGCACGATTTTGACACTAATAATCGATTTGGTTCAATTTTTCATATCAGACAATTATTAACGTGCGTTATTTTTATTATTTGCATTGCGTTATCGCTTCGTGGACAGCTGCCGGCGGTGCAGACTGCGCCCGATTATCGCTGCGGCGTAATTGTTTTACTCGCACAAGACACTGTTGACATTTGTTTCGCTGCCGGGCGCCATCTTGTTTGGGGATTTTTAGTCAATAAGATGGCGGATTGTCAATTTTGTTTTAATATCATCGATAGCATTTATTATATAAACAGTAAAAATCGCTTAAAAATAAAATAGATATCGTCGATGCCGATTTGTTTAATTACAAAAGCTAATGTCAGTTTAGGTTGGGTTCTTTGTATTTTACGCATCGAGGCAGGCGGTTGATTGTTGTCATTTTTGCGGATGTTTAGTTCGTTGCGCCGAGGCCTGCTTTAATACCAATTACCAACTGTGTTGCGACCAAGGTCACGCGATATATCACCTGTCAAATTAATTTATCTACCACAATTTACGCTAAGTTTGAGCTACTTATCTACCGATTGTAGATATGCATCAAAATCAATTAAAAATGTTTTCAAACCGAATAAACTTGCGATTGTTTTGATAGTATATGTAAAATTCTGAAAAATATTTTTTGTCAAATATTAACATTTTGCATTTTTGTATCTACGAAACTGTAGATATCGAAATCATTATTTAGATTAAATAAAAGAAGTTAGAATGTCGCGATATTTAATAAAGATAGTTTATAGATTCTTTATATCTACAAATTGTCTCAATATAATTTGTTTCTATCTACAAAACGTTTTGAGTTATTTGGAAAAATCCAATTTGGGTTTTATTAAAATTTTTCAATTTTGACATCTTAAATGTCAATATTGTCACAGTTGATGATATTTTATAGATACAATAAAATTATATTGAGAACGATTATAGATGTATAATCGTTCTCAATATAATTTTATTGTATCCAGAAAACGTTTTGAGTTATTTGGAAAAATCCAATTTGAACTAATTTGGGCATTATTAAAATTTCTCAATTTTGACAGTTTAAATGTCAAAATATCGTAATGGTTAATAAAGATATTTTGTAGATACGGTTTATATCTACAAATTTTCTCGATATAACTTTATTGTATCTTCAAAACGTTTAGAGTTATTTGGAAAAATTAAATTTAAGAAAATCTGGGTTTAAATATAATTTCACAATTTTGACAGTTTATATGTCAAAATATCGCGATAGTTAATAAAGATATTTTGTAGATACGGTTTATATCTACAAATTTTCTCAATATAATTTTATTTTATCTACCAAACGTTTTGAGTTATTTGGAAAAATTGAATTTGAGCAAACTTGGGCTTTATTAAAATATCTCAATTTTGACAGGTCAAATGTCATAATATCGCAATAGTTAATAAAGATATTTTGTAGATACGGTTTATATCTACAAAGTTTGTCAATATAATTTTATTCTATCTAACAAACGTTTTGAGTTATTTGGAAAAATTGAATTTGAGCCAATTTGATTTTAATTAAAATTTCTCAATTTTGACAGTTTAAATGTCAAAATATCGCAATAGTTAATAAAGATATTTTGTAGATACGGTTTATATCTACAAAGTTTGTCAATATAATTTTATTCTATCTAACAAACGTTTTGAGTTATTTGGAAAAAATGAATTTGAGCCAACATGAGCTTTATTAGAATTTCTTAATTTTGACAGGTCAAATGTCAAAATATCGCAATAGTTAATAAAGATATTTTGTAGATACGGTTTATATCTACAAAGTTTGTCAATATAATTTTATTCTATCTAACAAACGT